>PVIC010057062.1:0-10769 GCA_004025085.1 Thryonomys swinderianus
GGGCCGGAGGGTTAGCTCAGTGGTTCCGGCGCCTGCCTCGCAAGCGCAAGGACCTGAGTTCAATCCCCGGTAACCACATATAATGCTGGGCGTGGAGACACGCCCACCAACAATCAACACTGCATACCACAATGCCGGACGTGGTGGCTCACGCCTGTAATCCCAGCACTCGGGAGGCAGAGACAGGAGGATTGCTGAGTTCCCGGCTTGCCTGGGCTACATAGTGAACTCAGGGCCAGCCTGAACTACAAAGTGAGACCCTGTCTCAAAAAGCAAAAAAAAAAAAAAAAAAAAAAAAAAAAAAAAATGTTTATTTTGTAAAACTTTTGTGTTTTTCAAAATTCTGTATCTTTATAATAGCAAAATATTTAGATATTTATGTTCTCCCTTATTGATCCTACCTCTGTTTTACTTACATAATTCTTTCAGTAAGAGCATTCACACACGACAGACTCTGCCTCTCCGCCTTCTCTATACTCCATTTATCCGTCCCCCACCACCTGCACCCACCACCTGCATTTGTTGGAGACCCTGAGAGCTCACCATCATTGTACACAGTGCCCTCGTAGTCTTTCTCATAAAAGACTCCATGGGGCTGCATACTAAATGGCCGGGAGGCACGGTTGTAGAAGACCACCTGGATGGTATCACCCACTTCAGCCCGGATCACTGGCCCTAAAAAATGAGAAGGAGAGAGAATGAGAACAAAAACAAAGAGGAAGAGGAAGGAAGGAAACAGAGAGGGAAGAGGGGAAAAGGTAAATGACAGCAGAAAAGACAATAATATATTATATATTGCAATTTACGACTTAAACATCACTATAAAATTTGTGATCTTTTCATCCACAAATATCACTCTAAAGCATACAGGGCAGGGATTAATGTCACCCTTTTACATATGAGGAAACTTCAACTTATTTGTCTCTATATTTTCTACTTTCCTTTTCATTTTGTATTATGTTATACAATTATAATCATTTTGTGTGACTATTTTGGGTTGTGGTATGAATTATCTGAATTTCTATTACCTTTTATATGGAAGTTAACTTTGGTATCCAAGTGTTTTGGATTATAAGTATTTCCAGAAAAAAAATGTGTGTTTACAAACCAAGGCTTTACTGTACTAATTTCCTGGGGTTCTCTTTGGTAGTTCCTGGTCTACAATATGCCCATGAGCAACTCCTAGGTAGATAAGTACTCTTCTCTGACTTAGTCTACTTAGACAAATTAAAAGATCAAAGATTCAGATGATAAATCTTCAGAAGAAAATGAAAAATGATTCATGAGTGAAAAGTTTCCTCACCTAGGATTCCAAGATGCTTTTCTTCTTCCAGTTGCACTTTCTCCTGGAATGTCTCGTCTTGAAAGGCTTCATATCGAACTTTCCAGTAAGTACCTCCAATTCGGCTGGAGCTTGTCTGGAAGAATTTATCTGAACTACTAATATATAAAGAGGTAAATGTCATACAATTTCAGAGTATCAAATAGACCCCCATATACCCTTTTTTTTTTTTTTTTGAGACAGGGTCTCGCTTTGTAGTTCAGGCTGGCCCTGAGCTCATTATGGAGCCCAGGCAAGCCTCAAACTCAGCAATCCTCCTGTCTCTGCCTCCAGAGTGCTGGGATTACAGGAGTGAGCCACCATGCCTGGCACTGTGGTATGTGGTATTGATTGCTGGTGGGCGTGAGTCACCATGCCCAGCACTGTATATGGTTACCGGGATCGAACTCAGGACCTTGCGCTTGCGAGGCAGGCACTGGAACCACTGAGCTAAATCTCTGACCCCCCCCATATGCCTTTAATCTCATCAAGTTACAGTCCTTCACTGTTAGGAAAGAGCTCCAAGATCATACAAATGAACTCCTACCAGTAAAGATAACAGTGGTGATGTCACTAATCAGTGACACTGCTTATATATAAGCCTTTTTAAAAACAGAGAACTCAGAGGAGAAATCATCTTACTGTTAGATTAATTGTTAGAGTTATACTTTGTACTAGGTCAAGATAGTCTTGCAATTCTGCCTTCTAGAAATACTTAGCCTACCTCTGTCCTTAATCATCTTGAGGTACTCCAAACCTCTCTTTAATCAAAAATAGCCTTATCTGGTTGTGAAGGTACAAAGGTCTGGTACAGCTGTAGTAGTCACAACTACTCAGGAGGCTAGTGGAAGAGCCATTTAAGTCCACGAGTTTGAGACCTGTCTGGACAACATAGCAAGACCCCACCACCACAAAAAGGGGCTCATTCTTTAATGAAAGTCCACTAAGAGGTGGAGATTCTCATATCATCCTGAAACTTAAGCAGTAAATTCTTTGTTTTCTGTAAATTCACTCTATTATTTCCTGCTGAAAGAATAAATATTATAGATCCTAGTATCTCCCCCCTGCCTTCTCCTAGTCATCTACTAAGATCTTCTTCTTTGTAAAAACTAGCATCACGCTAGTTGAGAAGTAACTTGGTATAACTTAAGGTCTACCAACTTAGCAGGGTACTAGTCTCCTCTACTTTGTCCATATTTGTGTTGTGGAAGAGACAGATGGGCATGGAATAGCCACAAGGCAGCTTGCTTCTCTTTTGTCATGTTCCTCAGAGTGCTTTTCATACTCCTTTCAAATGCTTCTTTATATTGCAGAAAAGAAAGGACCAAGGGTATAATCAATGTGTAAAACAAACAAAAAAGCTGGAAAAGGGCCATTTCAACTAATATGGGCACTGAACCCATTTTTTTTTTTTTTTTGCCCTGAACATGGCCAGGAATTAAAGGAATAATCTCTTACTCTTCTCAGTCCCTTACTGAAGCCATGTCACAATGCTACAAAAAGCTTCACTTTCTGTAGCTCCTCTGAGAGCATGCTTTCTCAGGGACAGCAAGAACTTGGATATCAGTAACCTGAGCAAGGCAAGGGAGATATGTTTTTGGACAGGAATACAGGGAGGGAGCTCTCTACTTCTTTTTTTTTTTCCACTTGAATTCTTTATTGGTGCATTTTACATACAGATCACAGTCACACTCAACATTGGCGAATTTGTGCCAGTATATGATATGAGTTAATTCTCATTTTTACCCATATCACAACCCACTCCACCACCCCCACCCCTTATATACATGCTATTTCTTGTTCTTTCCGAATCATATTCATTCTTTCCCCTCATTACTTTCCCCTACCACATTCCCTTTGAGTATTTCCTATGTCACAAAATCTATCATGTATTCTAGAGCTCATTTACATCTACTTCTTACCTTCCTGGTTCTGTCAAACTCTTCCCAGTACTCCCATCATGTCCCATTGGGCCATAGTTCCACTGAATCTCGTGGGCCTCAATGAAGTACTGCCGAACTTTGCCCGTGAGCTGCTCCACAGGAGAGTCTGTAGAGCAAGCCTTGATCTTGTACAGTGCCTGCATGCCACCTGGAGGGAGAACATGACGGGCTCCATTGTGCCACGATTTCTCCCACACAATATTCACCTTGCTCCATCTTCCAGTGTTTTCTTCTCCCACTCTTCACTGGTCTCTTTATTTCCATACTCACTGAGATATTTTCTTTTACACCTGAGGAGCCTGGCTGGGCGAGAGAGCCTAGGTAGGAATTTAAGTAGTAACATTGATACACTTAGCACATTCTCGTTTTTGCCTCTGCAAGAGACTAACACTGAGGCAACATCACAAGGACTGAATTCAGGAGAACTGGTTCCAAGCATAAGCGTTACCACTATCTGTGAGACCTTAAGCATGTCACTCATGCATATGTGCTTCCCTCTTTTGTAAATAGGGAAAATAGTGAAGTCCACTTGATGGAGATGGTAGAAGCATCAAATAAAAAAAGAGGTTAAAGTTTCAAAATAATGGAACATCTTCATTAAATGGAGATGACTCTTCAGGCTTAGGACTCATTAGAATGTCAGTTCCAAGTAGTGTCTCAAAATGTGAGAGATACTACAGTAAAGTATAATGGTTGTAGATATCACTACCTTATTCCTGCCTAACAACTATATTATTATATTTGAATATTACAACATTCTAAGATTAAAAATTTGTATACTAGAGTAGACAGAAAATGAGGAAGTAGTGATCATCAGCAAAATACAGCCTCACAGAGATCAGGAATCTAGACACCTAGAAAATAAGAACTTAATGAAGAGAAAAAGGAACTATATAAATGAGAATTCAAATACAATTTACAGAAAAAGTGAGAAACTAGAGAAACAGAACAAAGAGAAAGGAACAGAGCAGTCTACAAAATTCACCCTGGTTCCCTGGTAAGGAAATCTGTCTATGCAGACACATGGTAAACTCCCAGACTTAGGGATTACAGGGAAAATTAATGACTGACCCAGCAGCACTAGACCCAAGAAAAAAATCACAATTATTGTAAACTGAAAAACAGTGTGGGGTTTTACTCCGAAAGAGATTCTTTCCTCATAGCAGGCTAGAGTTGGAAAAGAAATCCAGCATAAAACCCACAATATGGTCAGTGTTCAATTGGAAGTCATTTTGGGAAGGGGTTCATTGTTTAATACCAAGCTTTGGAATAACTACAAAAGAGCTTCACTTCAGGTTCCGGAATGACTTCACTGGGAAGGCAGGGGAATAGGAAAAAATGAGAAACAATAAATAGGTCACAGATGTGTGAACATTGTATCTTTTCTCTGGTATGAGAAACTGAAGTTGTAAATAAGTTCTATAATGCATGACTGATATTGTGAAATAGCAAATATTCAAAGGGAAATGGAGATTAGGGGTAAGTAATGAGGGTAAAGGAAAAAGGTGATGGTGAGAAAAGGAAAAAAGCTTGTGTATATAGGGGTGGGGGTTGTAGGGTGGGCAAGGGAAGGGGGAAAATGAGAATTAAGTCGTGTCATATACTGGTACAAATTTTCAATGTTGAGTGTAACTGTGATGTAATATACAATGTAAATAAATTAAATTAAAAATAAAACAGGAATTGGAAAACTAAAAGAAAAAGCAAAGATAATTCATGCACAGGTACAAATTCTCCATATTGAATGTAATCATGATGTGTATCTAAAATGTACCAATAAACTCAATAAAGGAAAAAAATACAATGGCTTGATGAGACACAGCCACAGTAAACAATCAAGGATAGAGTATGGTCTAGACATAGATGCCTGAGAAGTTTAAATGGCACTTTCAGAGGCAAATAGTTCTAAAAATGCTAGCATTAAGTCCAGCAGTCTGCCAGAACCACCATCCTGCTGCCTAGATCCAGCACAAATCAGTGGTCTAATTGTTTTCCCTGTTTACCAACATGAGCGAGGAAGAACAGCAGTGTGAATGGTTCCCACAACCTGGGTGTATGAACAGCGGGGCCTCTGTAGCAGGCAACCCACCTTACCAATGCACAAACTATAAAGCTAGGCACAGAAATCCATGACTTGCTGGATTCCATGCCTTCAAATTCTGGGAAGAAACCATTCAAAGAAAGAAAGAAAGGAAGGAGGATAGGAAGGGAGGGAGGAAGGAAGGGAAGGAGAGAGGAAGGAAGGAAGAGAAACAAGATTTTTTGACGCATGTGTTGCTATTATTGTGGCTGATTTAGTTGCTACTGCCAAGATGGCATAGTTGTTGCTATGAAATAGTTTTTTTTTTTTGTATGTCACTATCTGGATTGCCAATATTTCATTATCTGTATATTAGCAGAGAACTGAGAACTGGAGTAAGTACATTGCATCTTCCCTCCAAATTAATGAAAGTAACCATATCTTAGGCAAGGCCTAGAATTAGCCAGGCCCAAGGTGCATCAGTGAAAAGCACACAATGACTAAGGAGTTCTCCATACTGGCAATGGAGTATTTCCACTGTAAGGGACCATAAACCTTAACACAAACACACACACACACACACACAGACACTCAGAGAGAGAGAGACAGACAGACAGACAGAAAAAAGGAATAGAAACATGAAAAGAGAAGTCAACAAACATTCCTCTACAAATTCCTAGTTTAATAACAGCTGGACCTTGGGGCATTGTGGAGGCAGAAGTCAAAAACCCCATAACTGGGGTGGAAATTTAGCTCAGTGGTTCCGCTGCCTGCCTAGCAGGCACAAGGTCCCTGGTTCGATCAGGTAATCACAAACAATGATATGATATTGGGCGTGGTGACTCACACCCACCAGCAATCAGTACCACACCCCACAGTGCCAGGCGTGGTGGCTCACGCCTGTAATCCCAGCACTTGGGAGGCAGAGGCAGGAGGATTGCTGAGTTCGAGGTTTGCCTGGGCTACATAGTGAGCTCAGGGCCAGCCTGAACTACAAAGCGAGGCCCTGTCTAAAAAAAATAAATAAATAAAAGCACCACATAGCTGAATTATGTGGAAAGATAAATGGTGACATCAAACACAGATGATGGGCCACAGATTTAGCTCAGTGGTTCAGGCACCTGCTTTGCAAGCTCAAAGTCTTGTGCTGGATCCCCAGTAAACACATGCAACAATACCGGGCACCAGCAATCAGTACCACACAACACAGTGCCTAGTGTGGTGTCTCATGCCTGTAATTACAGCACCTGGGAGGCAGAGGCAGGAGGATTGCTGAGTTCGAAGCTTGCCTGGACTACATAATGAGCTCAGGTCCAGCCTGAACTACAAAGCGAGACCCTGTCTCAACAGCAACAAAAATAAAAACAGATGAATGTGTTCAGTGAGTTCAAAGAAGATATAGGTAAATACATACTGGATTTAAGAATCAAAATGATCAGCAAGTTTACAGAAAATACTAATAAAACTAACTGAGCTAAACAAAAGTGTAGAAAACATGAGTGACTAATTTAACAAAGAATTTATAGTTCATGCAAAAGTACCAACCAAAAATCCAGAATATTAAAAGCTCTATTGTAAGTATGGGAAGCAGAAATGAGCAGTACGAGAGCAAAGTGTTAGAACTAGAATGTAAGGTTGATATTGATTGACTAAGTACTCAGAGAAATCTTTTTATTTATTTATTTTTTGAGACAGGATCTCGCTTTGTAGTTCAAGCTGACCCTCAACTCACTAGGTAGCTCAGGCAAACCTTGAACTCAGCAATCCTCCTGCCTCTGCCTCCCGAGTGCTGGGATTACAGGCATGAGCCACCATGCCCAGCATTGTGGGGTGTGGTACTGATTGCTGGTGGGTGTGAGTCACCACGCCCAATATCATATCATTGTATGTGGTTACTAGGGATCGAACTCAGGACCTTGTGCTTGCGAGGCAGGCAGCAGAACCACTGAGCTAAATCTTTGGCCCTCAGAGAAATCTTGAAAACAAGAGAACTTGAAAAGTGGATCCAACAGCTGCTAGAAGACACAAAGAATATTAATTTAAGATTATTTGGAATTTGTGAAAAACAGGAAGATACCTCAACTGGCATATAAAATTTGCTTATAAAAATTATAACAGAGGGGCCAAAGGGTTAGCTCAGTGGTTCTGGCGCTGCCTCGCAAGCGCAAGGTCCTGAGTTCAATCCCCGGTAACCACATATAATGCTGGGCGTGGAGACACGCCCACCAACAATCAACACCTCACACTACAATGCCGGACGTGGTGGTTCACTCCTGTAATCCCAGCACTGGGGAGGCAGGGACAGGAGGATTGCTGAGTTCGCGGCGGCTTGCCTGGGCACCATAGTGAGCTCAGGGCCAGCCTGAACTACAAAGCGAGACCCTGTCACAAAAAGCAAAAAAAAAAAAAAAAAAAAAAAAAAAAAAAAAAAAAAAAAAAAAAAAAAAAAAAAAAAAAAAAAAAAAAAAAAAAAAAAAAAAAAAAAATTATAACAGAAAATATATCTAAATATGGGGTAAGTATTGAATGCACATATAAAAGAGGTATATAGAATCTCAAGTAGTCAAGTTTCAAAAAGAACTTCTCCACAATATATTATAGTTAAAATCCCAGAATTGAAACACAAAAGTACTAACTTAGAAGCTGTTAGAGAAAAGTAAGTCATCATTCATAAAGGTAAATGTATTAAATTCCAGCAGACTTCTCAACACAAAACTTAAAGAGCAGAAGAGCTTGGAGCGATGTGTTTGAAGCCCTAAAAGACAATTTCCAACCCAGATTAATAAATCTCACGAAACTATCTTTTAAAATTGTTGCAGAAGTAGGACTTTCTATAGCAAAAATGCCTTAATAAATGTATAAACAAGGCAGCACTACAAAAAAATTCTCAAAGATATCCTAGAAAGAGACAAATGAGGCCAACAATCCCAAAAGGTATGATAAAAATAATATACTAGGCAATGGGGCAAGTAAAGTGAAAGAAAGAAAAAGAAAGAAAGAAAGAAAGAAAGAAAGAAAGAAAGAAAGAAAGAAAGAAAGAAAGAAAAGAAAGAAAGAAAGAAAGAAAGAAAGAAAGAAAGAAAGAAAGAAAGAAAGAAAGGAAGGAAGGAAGGAAGGAAGGAAGGAAGGAAGAAAGGAAGGAAGAAAGAAAGAAGCAAGAAAATAATATAATGACAGAAATAAGTCTATGCATTTCAGTAATAATTCTCAAAATGAATGATCTCAATTTTCCTACCAAAAAATAGTGGTAGAATGGATGAAGAAACAAAATCTACCAATAAACTTTACAAATGAAACACATTGCATCTAATAAGAAATCTGTAGACTAAAAATCAAAGGATAGAATGAAATATTCCATGCAATGAGAACTCTAAAGCAAATAGGAATACCTATCCTACTTTCAGAAATAGTATGTTTCAAATAAAAAGTGATCAGAAAAGGAAAAAATGTCACCAAATATTTGTTATAGAAACAGAAAGAGGTAACAATTACAAACATATATGAACTAACCATGGGCATGCCTACCTTCATAAAACATACATTGGGCATAAAAGACCAAATAATTGTCAATATAATTATAATGAGGAACCTTAATACCCTTTGTCACAAACAGATCAACTAGATTAAAACATCAAAAAAGAAATAATACAGTCAAATCACACTTTCAAACAAATGGACTTAAGAGGTATCTACAGAATATTTTATCCAACAACAGAATACACATTCTTCTAAGCACCATATAGAACGTTATCCAAAACAGACTACATGCTAACCCATAAAGTATGCTTAAACATTCAAAAGAATCAATATTATCTCATGAACTTATGAGATTAGTGAAGTGAAACAACATAAAGTGCAAAGTAAATCACAGAAATTATGCAAACACATGGAAATTAAACAAAAAAATGAGTCAGAGAAGAAGTCAATGAATAAATTAAGACAGTCCCTATAATCAATGATAATGCCAGTTTAACATACTAGGACTTATGAGACACAGTGAAAGCAGTCTTAAGAGCCTAATTCAAAAATGCAAATGCTCACATCAGAAAAATGGAGAGAAACCAAGTAAAAATCTAATAATGCCCTACATGACCCTAGAAAAATAAGAAGAATCCAAATCCAAAGCTAATACAAGGAATCACATTTCAAAAATCAGAATATAAATTAATGAAGTTGACTAAAAAAATGCACTACAAAGAATCAAGGAATGGAAGAGTTGGATCTACTATAGAATAAACGGAGTAGACAAACCCTTTGCAAATTTTACCCAAAATGAAAGAAACAGCTTAACTTTAGGGCAATTTGAAAAAGGCAAAATCACAATGTACACTTATGAAATCCAGAAATTATTAGTAACTAATCTGAAAACTTGTACTGCAATAGAGAATTCATATAAGTGGATACATTTCTAAACATTCATGAAAATAAGCCAAAAAGATATTTTGAAAAGCTGAATAATCCCTTAACAGGCAATGAAATGGAAACAGTAATAAAAATCTGTTGACACAGAAGCTCAAGACCAGATGGTTTCACTGCTGAATTCTAGAAGATCCCTAGGGAATATATAATGTCAGTTCTCCTCAAACTAATAAAATTAAAAGGGAAAGATTACTCCCAAAGTCATTCTTGAAAGCTAGGATTACCTTGATTCCAAAACTAGACAAGGACTACATGAAAAATGACAACTACAGGCCAACCTCTTTAGAAACAGATACAAAAAATCCTTAACAAGACTCAGTAAAGAGAATGCAACAAATCGTCAAAATGATCACACATGATGAAAAACTTGGCATCATCTCAGAGATTCAAGTATAGTCTAATACATGAAAGTCAATAAATCACATAAACAGAAGCAAAGACAAATGTTACACAATCATGCCAATAAATGGAGAAAAATCCTTTGGTAAAATCCAACACTCACTCATGATAAAAGTCCCTGAAGAAAATAATTATAGAAGACATTCTTTCAATTAGAAAAGAGCCATTTATGACAAAACTACTGCTGCTAGCATAATATTAAATGGGGAAAAGCTGTATGCTTCCCCTTTAAAATGAGAAAAAAAATAGCCACTACCATCACTCCTATTCAATATGTATTCAAAACAGCCAGAGGGCCGAAGATTTAGCTCAGTGGTTCTGGTGCCTGCCTCGCAAGCACAAGTTCCTGAGTTTGATCCCCAGTAACCACATACAATGTTGGGTGTGGTGACTCACACCCACCAGCAATCAATACCACATACCACAATGCCGGGCATGGTGGCTCATGCCTGTAATCCCAGAACTCGGGAGACAGAGACAGGAGGATTGCTGAGTTCAAGGCTTGCCTGGGCTAAATAGTGAGCTCAGGGCCAGCCTGAGCTACAAAGCGAGACCCTGTCTCAAAAAACAAACAAACAAACAAACAAACAAAAACAGCCAGAGTAGGCCAGGGATTTAGCTCAAAGGATACCTTGGAAACACAAAGGCCCGAGTTAGACCCCCAGTA
>PVIC010057063.1:0-10780 GCA_004025085.1 Thryonomys swinderianus
TTCTTTCTTTCTTTCTTTCTCTCTTTCTTGGCAAGGTCTTACTCTGAGCTCACTATGTAGCCCAGGCAAGCCTTGAACTCAGCAATCCTCCTGCCTCTGCCTCTCGAGTTCTGGGATTACAAGTATGAGCCACCATGCACAGCATTGTGTATGTGGTACTGATTGCACCATGCCCAGTATTGTCGTATATGGTTACTAGGAATCCAACTAGGGGACCTTGTGCTTGCTAGGCAGGCACCAGAAACACTGGGTTAAATCTCCGGCCCTATAAATTCTTTCTTATGTGGCTGTTGCAGCCTGTGTAGACCTTCTGACTTCCACAGGGCTGCTGAGACCATTGAAATGTTTGAGGTTCAGGAGTCAGTGGCTGTGAGGAAAGGCAGAATTTGGGAACCTCTCTTCTGCTTTTTCATTTGGGAGAGTTTTCCAATAATGAAATAAATCAATTTGAAGCAAGGGAGAACATTTTGAGGGGGATTCATGACAGTGCATCTTTTACTGTACTACATTTTTCAGTTTTTACATATACACTATTGCCTGGTCTGGTGACACACACCTATAATCCCAGCATTCAAGGGGTTGAGGCAGGATGATTGCTCTGAGTGTGAGACCAGCCTGGGCTATGTAGTAAGTTCAAGGCCAATCTGAACTACATAGTGAACTATAAACATACCCTGTGTCAAAGAAAAATCAACAGCAGCAGCAGCAACAACAAAAACCAAAACATTATTTTTTGATGATATCTCATCACAAAAAAAAGTAGTGCAAATGCTAATAAATGTGCATGTGGTCTTATCAGCAAAGAAGTAAAAAACGAAAACAAATGACAAAACACTGTTGCCTTGCTATTATATCAATAAAAGTTAAAGTTTGACACGGTCAAATGTTAACAAAATGCAGGGCATCAGAAACTGTGATACAGAAAGGATTATATATAGGTGATATCAGTTTTGGGTTTTTTGTTTTGTTTTGTTTTTTGTTTTTGAGACAGGGTCTTTTTTGTAGTTCAGGCTGGGCCTGAGCTCACTATATAGCCCAAGCAAGCCCCGAACTCAGCAGTCCTCCTGCCTCTGCCTCCAGAGTGCTGGGATTACAGTCATGAGCCACCACGCCTGGCCTTAGGTGAGATCATTTTGGAGCACTTAGACAAAGTTGAAGTCCATCTCACCCCATTATTCAGCGGTTCTTCTCCTAGGAGACAGCTCAGAAATTTGAGTATTCATGTATCTAAAGATAGCACCTGCATGTTCAGAGAAATGTTATTTGACATACCCCAGCTTGGATCCAACCCAAATGACCATCAGTAATAGAATGGGCAAGTCAACCAAAGCATATTTATTCAATGAGCTTCTACCCCACAACAAAGACAAAAAAAGGCTAGGTAGACATAGCAGCTTGGATGAATCTTACCTATATTGTATTGAGGAGGAAAAACAAGTCACAGAAGAATACCTATAGTATGTTTCAATTTACATAGGTTTCAAAAGTATATAAAACTAAACTGTATATCCCCAGGAGAGACAAAAGTGTTGTAAAACTGTGTAAGTAAATGAAAAGTAGGAATTATTAAAATGTCAGATAGCTTTTGAAGAATGTGGTTGGGGTTAGAAGGGAATAAATGGGGCTTTGTAACTTGACATTATGAAATACATATTTAGTCTTTTTCCTGGGGTATAAATTATAATAGAAGGTTTGAATGACCAAAGACCACGGATTAATCAATCATGCCTCAGTAATGAAGTGTTCACAAACCTCCAGAAGACTGGATTCTGTGAGCTCCCTGGAGCCCCTAACAGGCAAGATCCTATGAGGGGACTGCATGTCCTTCCCACTGCCTCACCTGGGTGACTTCTGCAATGTCCTTTATACTAAACCCATAGATATGTTTTCCTGAGACCTATGAGCCACTTGAGTAAATTTATCAAACATACAAAGAAACAGTAAGAACAGCCAGAGGCTTGTGACTGGCACCTCAGGTGGGAAGGGGAGGGGGACACAGCATTGCTTGCTTGGTATGTATGTGAAAACCTCCCATGATCTTTGGGCCAGAAAATGAGAATATAGGAGAAACTGCATTTGCTTTGGTTTTTCTCTATGTGGTGAGATCGAAAATTGTGGTGAATGTTTACCTTTTAAAAAAATTTACAGTAAAGGACAAATAGCAGTTAATCCTTCTTAATATGCTCTTGCTAGCTTTGGACACACTTTAGCCCATCATTCTTGCCCCTTTCCTCCCTTCTGGAAGTTCTCTTTCCTGGAATCTCTTTGTGTCAAGTGGCTGCTTAATATTCTAAGTCAATTCAGAAACTTTACCTCTCATATTCAGTTTGAATTGAGGGAAGGTTAGAAGTTGCAGGGCTTCTAGAACTGCTACAGAAAGTGGTGAAATGATGAGGATGTGTGTTCTAAGAGAGGTTTATGGGCAATGTGTCTTACAGTACTGTAATAAATTTTGTACTTAAATATTCGCCATATAGTTTGGTTGCCTCTTGTATATTATCAGAGCATTGTTTTCTGGTTCTGGATGGTCATCACCAGTGGTTAGACTCATACCACTATAAAATTGCACAGACAAGTCTTCTATACATATGTGTGATACCAATATTATAAATATGATGAAAGATTATGTTCTGGTGTTAAAATCAATAAAATCAAAAACATTTAGGGGGCCGGAGATTTAGCTCAGTGGTTCCAGCTCCTGCCTCGCAAGCGCAAATTCCTGAATTCAATCCCGGTGACCACATAGAATGCTGGGCGTGGTGACTCACGCCCACCAGCCATCAATATCACATACCACAGTGCCGGGCGTGGTGGCTCACACCTGTAATCCCAGCACTTGGGAGGCAGAGGTGGGAGGATTGCTGAGTTCAAGGCTTGCCTGGACTACACAGTGAGCTCAGGGCCAGCCTGAACTACAATGCGAGACCCTGTCTCAAAAAAAAAAAAAATTTAGGATTTTTACATGAATGTCACAACATACAAAAAGCATTTGTAAATCCTTTTCTCTTGTATTCCTTCCCAAAGCTAAATGTGGCCATCAGACACAGCCTTGGACATCCAGATTCTGACAGGTGTCTTGGTTGGGGTTTTTCTTTGCAAGAAAAATTAAAGCCCTGTAGGGAGGTATTTCTTCTCCCTTTCACATTTTTTCTCTTTTTCTAGCCACAAATGCAAACCTCGAGTGAGGCCCCGTAGATAGCAAAATGAAAAGATAGACCATATGGTACACCATGGTGTAACTGGGATACCATGCTGGGAGCCACCTCTGTCTACCTCTCAGCTTTTGGGGTGGATGCGGAAACGGTGACAGTGTTGTATGCAATTTGTTGTTCATTGTTGTTGAGTTGTCGACTCTTGCTGAGTTCTCTGTTAAGAGCAGCTTTTACTTAGACAATGGCTTCTAGAAAGGAGAGAACAAATTCTAGCTGAAGCTCTGTAACAATTGCAGGCTTAATGATTACTTGACCTTGGTAGTTCTTAATATTTTTTTTTAACTCAATGGATGGTTGCTTCAGAAACTCTCTAAAGGTCCTTCCAGTTTAAGAGTTTCTGATTGTGTAACGGTGTTCACTTTTCCAACCTCACTCTGAAGGGTGGTAAGCAGCCGTTTAAGAGATTTAGTGATAAGCAATTCAGGGATTATGCTGTCTCAATTTCTGCTATCTGGATTCCACGAACTATTTTACAATACAGCTATAAAAATTAACTAGGGTCTGGAGACACATAAAGCGATAGTTCTGACTTTCCTAAGAGCATTTATTCATGGAGAATAATATATTTTAATTTCTGTTGAGCTGGATTCATAGTTACCAGGCATTTTTAGAAATTACATTAACTTCTGCAGCCCATAATCCAGAATGAACTGAAGTAGTAACATAAAACTTCTATTGACTGTGTCCTTTTTCTCCCCTTTTCCTGACCACCCATTAAATGCTGGGAAACTCTGTCCTTCGCTGTTGGACCTCTCATCATTCTACATGATGGAGCAGAACAACTTCATCCTTCTCCAAGGTTTTACTGGCCTTTTATATACTAATTATTCTTAAACCTTTAATTCTAAGTGTTCTTCTGAGTTTTGGATTAGCAGGGCTAACAATGTGCTACTGAGGTTTTTGGTATTTAAATTCTACATCTGTCAAATCTAAGTTATCTTCTCACATACACCACTTTCTCCCTTCTCTTCCATATCCTGGTGATTAGGACAGTCATCTGACAAGGGACCATAGTAGTCCAAATTACTCAGCACCCAGGATTTCATGTTAGCTCAAAAACCAACCAAAGGAGTCAGGATTACAAAGAGCCAGATTGTAAATGAACATCTTGGAGAGAGTTCACAATTTATGTGAGAAACCAAGTTCTCCCATCAGGTCTGGTGTGTAAGTCCAGGACTGCAATTGGAGGCAAAGACAAAAGTTAGGCCCAACGACGATAGGGAGAAAAGCCCTTTAGTACAGAGAAGCCTGCAGCTGCCCACTGACTGCGTGGCAATGGCCCATGGTATCCCTTCCTCACACGAATTACATCTCTTCACCTCTCCATGGTTTTGCACATGCTCCTTACTCTTCCTGAAGTGTTTATATTTTTTCATTTGTCCAGAGGCTTTTTTCTAAACATTTAAGACTCAGCTGAAAGTTCTTTAATTTGGTGAAATGTTATCTTGCCTAATTAGACAGTGACTTTCTTTCTCTTTTTTTTTTGAGACAGGGTCTCACTTTGTGGTTCAGGCTGGCCCTGAGCTCACTATGTAGCCCAGGCAAGCCGCCGTGAACTCAGCAATCCTCCTGTCTCTCTCTGCTTCCGGAGTGCTGGGATTACAGGCATGACCCACCACACCCGGCACTGTGGTATGTGGTATTGATTGCTGGTGGGCGTGAGTCACCATGCCCAGCATTGTACGTGGTTACCAGGGATTGAACTCAGGACATTGCATTTGCGAGGCAGGCGCCAGACCACTGAGCTAGATCTCCAGCCCCAGTTTTCACATTTTCATTATCTGTTTACTCCTTTTCTTTTGACTTTATTTTAATAAAAGTTACATATGAAAATGGTTTGATCTTAAGAAGTAGCATCTGATTTCCAGAAACAGCCAATTGGATTATTCAGAATAACTTTCCAGCTAAAATCAATGGAAAATGTCATGCAACATAATTTTCCATATTTAAAAAATAACTTTAAAAGTATAAAACTCTGAAAAGGCATCAGGAATTCCAAATTATTGTAAGAAAGTCTGAAATGATATTTATAAGCATGTGTGTATACCATCAAGAGTCTCATGTCCTGAAGGCATGTTCTGTAACTACACTTAGTTTTTTTGTTTTGTTTTTTTGTGGTACCAGAGGTCAAACTCCTGCCCTTCTGCTTCCAAGGCAAGCACCGTACCACTTGAGCTAAATCCCCAGCCACACTTGGGTTTTGATTCTCTATCCCTACAAGAGAAAGAGGTCAGGTCCATATCCAAGGTCATACAGGAGACAGTCCTGCTGTTAAACTGGGACGCCCCAAAGAGAATCACATTCAAAATAAGGATGAGCTATATTAAAATCCACCTTTTACTCCAACAAAAGGGAATTTTTAAATAAACTGCTGTGGAACAGAAGAACAAGAAAAAGTGTTCAGGACAATTTGATATGGAGCCAGACCAGCCCTTAGGTAAAATTGCACCTAGGTACCTACAATGTAGAAGTCAGAGGCTAAGGACAATAAAGCTGTGAAAAGGTGTAAGATAGTGACAACTGTTCTAATATTCTTAGCAGGAAATACAAATGGATACCTTAAGGAAATACATTGGATACCTTAAAGCAGGTATCCAATTTAGACCTAGGATAACAGGCAAAAGTAATTTCCAAGGGCAGTGACAGGCAGAAGTCAGAAGTGAGAAAATACACAAAGTAAGTGGTGGGAGAGACACAGCATGAATAGGATCAGGAGACACAAAAATAAAAGCAGAACTGTACAGATTTCACAGAGTGGAATCAGACATGTAATTTGAAACAAATGAGTGTGTCATATTTAATGGAATAAAATGAATACTTGACATATAAGCAAAGAAACATGAAACTGTAAAGTGATAGTTTGCTTGAAATACAGAAAATGTAAAAATGAATAAATGTAATAACCAAAATTTAAAGCTCAGTGAATAATTATGAGATAAAGAGAAAATCTTAAAATTGTCCCATGAAAGTGGATAAATCATCCACAAATGCTTTACAGTTGTGCACAGCTAGATTTTTAATTGTAACATTCAAGCCAGATTTTCCATTAAAATGAGAAATACAGAAATTCACAATTATAGAGGTAAATTTACTCTACCCCCTCATTGATTAATAGAAATTATTAGACTAGAAAAAAGTCACTTAAAATATAAAAATGAACAATATAAAAAAAGCAGATTTATGAACAGCTATGAAAGACCATAGTGTAAGAGAGAAAGCAATAACAAAAAGATGGGTAGGAAATTCTTTTTTTGTTTTTTTGAGACAGGGTCTCGCTTTGTAGTTCAACCTGGCCCTGAGCTCACTATGTAGCCCAGGAAAGCCTTGAACTCTGCAATCATCCTGCCTCAACCTCCCAAGTGCTGGGATTACAGGTGTGAGCCACCACACCCAGCATTGTGGTAGTGGTATTGATTGCTGGTGGGCGTGAGTCACCACACCCAGCATTGTTTGTGGTTACCAGGTATCAAACTCAGGGCTTTGCACTTGGGAGGCAGGAGCAGGAACCACTGAGCTAAATCTCTGGCCCAGGTAGGAAATTCTTATATTTTTACAAATAAGAAACTTTCTGGGCCAGAGATTTAGCTCAGTGGTTCCTGTAGGAAATTCTTATATTTTTACAAATAAGAAACTTTCTGGGCCGGAGATTTAGCTCAGTGGTTCTGGCGCCTGCTTTGCAAGTGCAAGGTCCTGAGTTTGATCCCGGTAACCACATGCAATGCTGGGCGTGGTAACTCACGCCCACCCACTAGCAATCAACACCACATATCACAGTGGTGGGTGTGGTGGCTCACGCCTGTAATCCCAGCACTCAGGAGGCAGAGACAGGAGGATTGCTGAGTTCAAGGCTTGCCTGGGCTACATAGTGAGCTCAGGGCCAGCCTGAACTACAAAGTGAGACCCTGTCTCAAAAAACAAAAAACAAACAAACAAAAACAAATAAGAAACTTTCTAAGTAAGTCATACATGAACTATTCTAATGAACCTGGAGAAAGCGTTCAAGGGTTCCCTTGTTCGGGAGCTAGTGTTCTACAGAATCTTTCCTGCTACATTGTGTGAAGTCCTTTCCTGCTACATTATGTGAAGTGCTTAGTGGCTATGATGACAGAACAAAGTATTCATATTGTTTTCTCAACTTGTGCTTTTGGTTAAATTTTATTTCCAAAGTGAAGATTGTAGCAAATAAATTTGGTTTGCCTTGTTCTAATTCAAAAAAATTATAATGAAAATTAAATTTTGAACTGAATAGTGAAGATTGTTCCTAATAAAACTATTAATGATGTCAAGGAAGTAATTAGATGAAAATGTATATAGCTTTGTATCAGTGTATTATAAAAGAATGCAGGCCAAATTAGGTGTTTTCTTTATCACTTATCCAGCCTGTAAGACTGTGTTATTAACAACAGAAAATGGACTAAGAGAACAACAGTACACAAATACACTCAAAGAAGTACAAGAAGAAGGAGAGGAATTACAATAAATACCAGGGGCTGGGGATTTAGCTCAACTGGTACTGCACCTACCTTGGAAGCACAAGGGTCCAAGTTTGATACCTGGTACTGCAAAAAAGAAAAAAATGATGGAAAAATTTAAAAATTATTCCAAAAGAAGTCAGGAAAGGAGGAACAAAGGAGCAAAAGCAAACAAGTTGCAAGATGATAGATCCATCCTAAGCCACAGTAGCATCACATTACGTGCAAATATGCAGGTTTTGTCATTGTAGTGAACTAGGATCATGGATCCTTTCATTTTTTTTTCCTAAAATAAATTCTCTTTATTAGTTTTCTTGGTGACCAATAATAATCTCCTCCATATTGTACAATAAGCTCCCACTAGAGTTTTCTAGCATGTTAATCGTATTAGTTCTTCTATTAGTTCCACTTTTCAGTATTTTAGACTTTTGTGGGAGATGTCTCACCACACCTCTTTTTTTCTTCCATGTGTAGGAAGCTTAACATTTTTAGCCTTCAGTATTTGTACACACACACACACACACACACACACACACACACACACACACACACACACACACACACTCCCTGTTTCTCCTTCTCTCTATTCCAGAAAAAGCCAAAGATCTTGTCTGATTGGTGAGAGTGAAGAAGGAACTGGGTAGGCGTGGCCCCACTGCAATCCTTCCTCCTTCATTTTGGGGTAGACTCCTCTCAAGAAGATGCCTGCCCCGGGGCAGTTGTGCCTGCGGCAGGGCACTATATGAGCCAGTACCAAGGAGCTCACTTACCTGACACCTAACACACACTCACTAATCCAAGTTGTATTCTGAGGGAAGTAAATCTTTTGTTCTCGTAGAACATTTCAGCATCAGTGGCTCCATCTGTCACACTAGGTTTCTATCTACTAATGTGACGTAAAGCACAGTAATGTCAAAATGAAACTATCTTAAGTGAAAAGGAAGGGGAACTCATCAGTTAACTGATGCATACTCTACATTTCTCATTTTTGTTTGTTTTTGAGACAGGGTCTTGCTTTGTAGTTCAGGCTGGCCCTGAGCTCACTATGTAGCCCAGGCAAGCCTCGAACTCAGCAATCCTCCTGTCTCTGCCTCCTGAGTGCTGGGATTACAGGCGTGAGCCACCACACCCGCCACTGTGGTATGTGGTATTGCTGGTGGGTGTGAGTCACCACGCCCAGCATTGTATGTGGTTATCAGGGATTGAACTCAGGATTTTGCACTCGCAGGGCAGGCACCAGAACCACTGAGCTAAATCTCTGGCCCTACATTTCTCATGTTTTGAGAATAAAGCGAATCTCTTCCACAACTATTTATGGGTTTTGTTTTAGTTTCATTTTTGGTTTTTCCCACACTTTCAAAGATGTATGTCATATGTTATCAATACTTTTTCTACCACTTCAATTGTGTTCTGCGATTTTGTCTTATTTGCTCTTCAGTAGTTGATCTTTTGGAATTTCTTGATGCTCAATATGTCAGACATTTCTCTAAGCTTATTTTTCTTCCAATAATAATAATACCTGTTATGAGTTCGGTTGTGGCCAGCAAAAGATAATATGTGAAGTCATACCTGTACCTTAGAATGTAACTTTATTTGGAAATAGGTTCTTTACAGACTGAATTAGGTTGAGGTGAGGTCATTAGGATAGACCCTAATCTGGGATGACTCATGTCCTCATAAAAAGGGGAAACTCAGAGACAGGTAGAGATAGAGAAAAGACAACGTAAAGATGACAAAAAGACAAAGGGGTCAGGGATTTGAAGGATACAGCCACAAGCTGAGAAGTGCTAAAGAATGCAGAGGCTCACCAAAATCTAGAAAAGGCAGGGATTTTTCTTAAAGCACATGTCTGCTATACATAATTATTACATTGATCATGGTGAGCTGGGGTATGTATGTAGCACATCATCATTGTTTTTACTGCTCTAAAGAAGGATTTTTCCTTAGACTTGAGAGAGAGCCTGGTCCTATTGACATTTTACTTCCAGAGTCCAGTTCCAAAATGAAGGAGTACATTTCTGTTGTTTAAAGCCTCTCAGTGTGTTGTGGTACTTTATTATGACAATCCTGGGAATCTAACACAATGCTTAATTTCTACTGCAACATTTAAAAATAGCATTTTGCTTCTTTACTTGAAAATTTTTATTGAATTTTTCCTCTTAAAAATACAGTAGGGATTGGTTCTGTTTCTGCCTGCATTTGTGTTTGGTTCCACTGGTCCTCTTATCTGTTACTGACTCCAGTTGTTTCCTTTGAATATTCTTTGAAAAGTTAAGGTGTCCACATACACATATCTTTCCCACTCTGCTCCCGCCTCTTCCTGTTATGCTCCCTCCACTCATTGTTTTTCTCCTTTCAGGTTTCTGTTTCTCCCTTTCTTATGCTTCAGATTATTCTGTTTAAAGTTTTGTGATGGGGCAAGGATCACAGGGCAAAGACAGTAGAATTTCTGAGTGAAAAGGATTACAGAAGATTCCAGTTGCACAAAATATCTGCACAGTTAGAAATGTTGATTAGAGATCAAAGCAATAACTTCCAACTTAATGGCTTTTCTATATTAACTTCCTCACTCTTTGTCTTCCTCAGAAACACATTATTCATATGGCATTTATTAAATTTAGCCTTGTTCTACTGTGATTTGTGTGTGTATCCTTTTCTTCCCAAGGTACAAAACCACTGTGAATTCTTTTTTTTTTTGAGATAGGGTCTCGCTTTGTAGTTCAGGCTAGCTCTTAGCTTACTATGTAGCCCAGGCAAGCCTCAAACTCAGCAGTCCTCCTGTCTCTGCTTCCCAAGTGCTGGGATGACAGGCGTGAGCCACCATGCCCGGCACTGTGGTATGTGGTATTGATTGCTGGTAGGCGTGAGTCTCCACGCCCAGCATTGTATGTGGTTACTGGGGATCAAACTCAGGACCTTGCGCTTGAGAGGCAGGCACCGGAACCACTGAGCTAACCCTCTGGCCCACCACTGTGAATTCTTGTGAGGCCCTTCAAGAGTCTTGTCTATTCAGAAAGAGGATGCTATGCGGGTTGTGCCAACCAACTGAGCCCCTGAGCCTCTGGGATAACACAGTTCCCTCAGTACCTGTGCCCA
>PVIC010057064.1:0-10772 GCA_004025085.1 Thryonomys swinderianus
GTTTGAAGTGTGAGGGGGGAATGGTAGATTAGGAGAAATGATTGATGTAGGGTATGATTTTATAGTAGTACTTTAAAAGGATGTTTATTTTGTGATTAAGGAAAGCTATGTGCTTGCAGAGTGGGAGGACAGTAATCTAGATATGACAGGGTTAAGATGGGGACTGTTGAAGAATAGTGAAGAGAAGACAGGAGTGACTGAGGGAGCTAGGTTTGGGGAGTTTAAAGACATGGGAGGAAGAGTTCATGTATTTGGAAAAAGAAGTATGTTAATATTGTCAGGGTTTGAGGTGAAGAAACTGGATAGGAGCTGAGACAAGGGAGAGCACTGAGAGACACCTGTTAAATCAGAGGCAGTGAAAGAACAAGTACACAGAAGTAACAACCTAATAAACACAGGGAACCATAAAGTAACAGAACATAAGCTCAGATTACTAAACAGAAGCCTATAAAATGTCCAGCAGGAACACAGATTAAATATTCTAGCAGGACAATCTGTGCATGATTCCCGAGTAGCTTCTTTGCCCCAGAGTCTAAGTTCTCCCAGCCCACTGGCTCCTCTGATCTCCCACCACAACACAGAAGCTAACTCAGGCTTAGGCTGCAGATGTTCTGAGAGTCTGATCTAGTCCGAGTTCATGGGGAAGGAACTTGCTGTCCCTCTCCCTCGGTGCGATGGTGGATTCAGCAGACAGGTTCACTGGCACAAAACTGTCCACTGAGACAGGGTTATTCCTGTGCCATCAAATCACTGACAGCAGTAACAGGTTAAATCCACTTCAGTGGTGTCTGTCAGAGCTGGCTGAGAAATGACATACCATGAGACCCTGTTCTGGGTCTCCCATTAGCTTAGAGGAGAAAGAACTCCTTGGTTTTAGTGTAAGCACCTTAACAACCTGTTTTGACAGTTAATGTGCCCTGAATACGATGGTCTCCTGTACTGATGCTAAACAGCGCTCAACAGTAGCTTTATAGAACCAGTTACCTAAAGCCCAGGAGTAGGGAAACCAGGTAGTGAGGAAGAGAAGAGAGAGAGAGAGAGAAAAAGTTGGGTTTGTTTGTTTGCTTTAAAGTCCTCTCTTCTGTGGTATGGAAAGGAAGAAAGAGGGCCAAGGACCCCGACGTTGGTAAGGGTGTGTTTTTTATTTAGAAAGAGATAGATAGCATGGCAAAACTGAGTACAAAATTGGGAGAAATGGGAATGTGAAAAGATTCTATGACTTACACAAATGTTAGAAAGTTAGAGGGAGACAAATGAGGCAGGAGAGGACAGAAGAAAATTGAGAAAAAATAAGATACAGGAGGCAAAAGTCAGGTGAAGAGAAGTAGGTAAGATGGAGGGACATAAAGGGACAAGAAAGAATTCCCTCACCCTGTGTAAAGGCAAGAGGAAGATGAGCCACAGCAGAGATACACTGATAAAAGAAACAAGAGTGAAAGAACAAAGGTATGTGGAAAAATGTGCAGAAGGAGAGAAGGAACAAAGAACAAAAAACAAAATAATTCAAATAAAGACGGATAGAAGAAAGTTTCCCATTGCTTTAGACCTGTGGCTCCTGGCCTCAGGCTTGGGATAAGGAGAGGGCTCAGGCCAGGACTCTCCCTGTTCAAGCCGGAAGTCTAAGGTGGTGCTGCGCCCCCAGAGCAGGGCTCATGCAGATACGTGCGTGCAGTGTGCAGGTGTGTGAGCATCTAGCCTGTGGAGCTCAGCCCCTGCCTGCTGGCGGTCTCTGGCGACTGTCCTTGCCTCAGCCACTCCGGGAACGTGGTGTGTGAAGAAGCCATTCTAGGACCCAGGCCCAAACACTCAGTCTTGCTGCACTGTTGGAGCTGCGGGTGTTGGTACCGAGCTCACTCTCCGGCTGTTGACTGTGGAAGCCGTGTCCCACGTTTTCCTGGCTGATTCTAAGTCCAGATGACTCTTGGTCCAAATGTCATCCTTCTCTATGAGCAAAATAGCTGTTAGTTTCACTCTGTCTTCCACCTGCTGACTAGCCAGCCACTGTGACAGTGCAGCCTGGTCTGTCTTCCGACCTGTGATGTATTTCATCTGTCACTTAGTCCTATTTTCCTCTCCTCTCAGTTCCCTTCCGGTTTCCAGGGAACCTCCGCTCACTTCAGTTCCTCCCAAGCTCTTGCTTTCCAGACTCTTTTTTTTTTTTTTTTTTGCTTTTGAGACAGGGTCTCGCTTTGTAGTTCAGGCTGGCCCTGAGCTCACTATGGTGCCCAGGCAAGCTGCCACGAACTCAGCAATCCTCCTGTCTCTGCCTCCTGAGTGCTGGGATTACAGGCATGAGCCACCACGTCCAGCATTGTGGTATGTGGTGTTGATTGTTGGTGGGCGAGTCTCCACGCCCAGCAATTATATGTGGTTACCAGGGATCGAACTCAGGACCTTGCGCTTGCGAGGCAGGCACCGGAACCACTGAGTTAACCCTCCGGCCTGCTTTCCAGACTCTTAAGACACTGCATCCTAGAGAAGCTGGGCTGGTGCCACTCATGGTCTGCTTTTCTGAGACTGCATGTTTTATTTTTAGGTAATAAGTTTCCATTCATCGAGTGCCTATAATGTGGTGAGTGAAGTATTTTATACCTGGCCTTCCTTAAAAAGCAGGTGACAGTGAGAATCAAGATGTGTCATGTACTGGTTACAAATGCTCAATGTTGAATGTGATCATAATGTACGTATAAAATGTGCCAGTGAAATCAATTTAAAAAAAAAAGCAAGCAAAAGCAGAACTCCTCACAAGGTAGGAAGTGCTTATCCCATTTTAGAAAAGTCCAAACTGAGAAAAGGGAGAAGCAACTTGTGTTTAATCTTATACATGTAATAGGTGTTATGACCCAGATTAGAACCCAAGTGCTTTTGGGGGTTCGTCAATACTGCTTATTGTCAGTAGTAATTTATTCATATGCCTTGAATATGACCTCCTAATTTTATATCCTTCCTTTGGCCCCTGGGGACCATAGGCTTTCATTCCTAAAAGCTTAAAAACATTATTCTATTTTTATACATACAATTCTGCTTTTTTCTCTTAATCTTCCTACACGTTAATCTGTTCTTTTTGGTTTCTATAAACCACTTGTAGGCGTGGTTTAGTTTTTATCTGCTTAATTAATACATTTCTAGTATTTCTACTGATGAAGGGAAAAAACATTTAGGAAAGACAACCAAGTTCAGGAACTGAGTATGATATTTTTGGGGTTGGTTTCTGATAACGTGTGAATTCTTAAATTCCCTTAGTCACTGACGATGTGAGAAGGTGCTTTTACCCTCTTAGCTGGGCTTTCTCTTAGCTCTGTGGGAATGGACACTGTTCCTCATTTTTATGTAATGAGGGAATATTTTTTATTTTTGTTAACCTAGACTTTGACATAGAAGGCTGTATCTTTCACGTGTGGTCATGAACAGGGCCAAGGCGTGAGGTGGGGTGTGGGGCTTTCCTCTTCCAGCTCTGATTCCCATCAGGTGTGTGGGTCAGATGCTTAGAATACAACTGTGAGTCTTGAACTATGTTTCTCTATTTACTTATAATCCCAAAGCCAAACTTTTTAAGCCCAGTTTCCTTGATTAATACACAGCCATCCCCAAGGAACCTGATTCCCTTGAATGAATGAGGACTCTGAAATACATCCATCTGTTAGCAGGGTCAGCTTTATTAAGTGGCTATAGGATAAAAATATCCTAAATGGCCGGGCATGGTGGCTCACACCTGTAATCCCAGCACTTGGGAGGCAGAGACAGGAGGATTGCTGAGTTCGAGGCTTGCCTAGGCTATATAGTGAGCTCAGAGCCAGCCTGAACTACAAAGCGAGACCCTGCCTCAAAAAAAAAAAAATCCTAAATGTAAGTTTTGGATACAGAAATCAAGGCTATTTATGTTTCTGAGTCAAACCAAAATTCACTTACCTAACAGAGACAGTTTCCCTGGAGCTCTGCCCTTATCCAGCATAGATATCTGCTTACCACACTTCTGCCTTCCTCGTCAGCTTTTCCTGTCTTTTTAAATAAAATCTCTTAATGTTTATTTTGAACGGGCAAAATATACAAAGTTCAAAAGGTTACAAAATATGCAGTGAATATATTTTCTTACTCTGTTTCTTGGCCATGTAATTCTCTGGAAGCAAACATGGTTACCAGATTTTTATGTCATCTTTTGTGACAGACTATGACCATGACTCATAGTAGCATATAGCTTCCTTGGTCCGTAGTATACGTGTACCCTAAGGTATGTAACAGTCCTAGATTGGTCAGGTTTTGTTGCTATGGCCAGTGTAACAGACAAAATGGTTTATTTGGCTGATGGTTTTCGAGGTTTCAGCCCATAGTCTGCTGGTTCCAAGGATGAGACATTATGGTAAAAGGCATGCTGCTCACATCCGGGCAGCTGGGGAGCACAGAGTACGGCAGGAGTGCCAGTGGGCGATGTCCCTCCAAATACACCTCCATGTGGCTGCTCCCTCCCCCTGGACCACACCTTCCTACAGCACTTTCTGTAGAGGGTTTGCCCACTGACGATTATAGGCCTGTGATCTGGCCACCATCCCAGGAGCTTTCTTTAAGTTGAGCTTATAGGTAAATTTTAGGTAGAACTTATGATCACATTCATCAGTATTTGTACTTGTACAGGATAAAACTTTTTTCCCATTCCCCTGCCCTTCCTTCAACCTCTCCTGCCATATACATTAGCTTTGTTTCCGTTTTTTCCTTCAATTTTTTTTCTTCCCCTCTTTCTTTTCACCTGCCCCCCCCCGGCTCCTCTTCCCCTTTGAACATTTATTCTTATTCACAATAACTATTACACATTTTAGTCCTCATTTACACCTTCAGTTTCTCATACCAGAGAAATGATTTGATACTTACACATGTATGTCTTATTTATTTCACTTATCAGTATGGCCATAAGGTGCATCCATTTGGCTATAAGTGTCTTGTTTATCTGTCTTTATGGCTGAGTAGTACTCTATTATTTAAAAAACCACATCCTCTTTATCTAGTCACCAGGTGATGGGCTTTTGGTCTGTTCCCAAGATTCAGCTGTTACAAACTGTGCTGCTATAAACTCGGGTTGGGCTGTGGTATGACATTTTTAATTCATTGAGGAACATAGCCAGCCTGGAGATAGCAGGGTCAAATGGGACCTCTCATCCTAGTTCTTTGAGAAAGCTCAAAAATTTCCACAGTGGTTTCTCCAGTCTACATTCCCACTAACAGTGGCCCCACCAGCATGTTATTGGTTGATTTCTTGAAAGCAGTCATTCTTTCTGGAGTGAAATGGAATATCAGTGTTGTTTTTATCTGCATCTCTTGAATGACCCCTGATGTGGAAGATTTTTTTATATGCTTATTTGCTGCTTGTTTCTTCAAGAAGTCCATTTTTGAATTGGGTCTCTAAATTTGAGGTGGTGGTCTGATTTTTTAAGTTCTTCATATATTCTAGATGGTAGTCCTTTGCCTGACAAAATTATTTTCCACATTTTAGGTTCTTTTTGCTATTGGTTTCTCTTGCTGTGCAGAAGTTTTTTAATAAAATGAGATCTCAGTTGTTGATTCTTTTTGCTAGTTCTGCAACTGAGATTTTGTTTATAAAGTTCTTGTAACCTATCTTCCAACAGATTTAGTGTTTGTTTTAATATTTACATCTTTGATCAACTTCGATTTTTTAATTGAATTCTTTATTGGTACCATTTATCTACATCTCACAATCACATATAACATTGGGGAATTTGTACCAGTCTATGACACAAGTTAATTCTCATTTTTACCCATATCCCTACCCACCCATGCCTCCCCACCCCCTTTATACATACTTTTATTTTCTTTCTGAATCATATTTATTCCTGCCCCTCATTACATTCCTACACCAAATTTCTCATGGAAATTTCCCACTCTATAAAAGCTGTCATACTTTCTAGAGCTCATTTACATCTACAGGTGTTCATGTCAGAGAGAAGATTTGGTATTTGCCTATCTGTGATCTATTTATTTCACTCATTAGTAAATCCTCCAGGTGTCTCCATTTGCACATAAATGAATCGATCTTGTCATTCTTCATGGTGGAATAATACTCCATTTTATTTAAAAAACCACAACTTATTTATCCACTCTCCAGTTGATGGGCATTTGGGTTGTTTCCAAGATTGAGCTATCATGAACTGAGCTGCAATGAACAAGGGTGTACATCTGTCTTTCCAATATGATTTTTTAAATTCTTCTGGGTATATTTCTAGCAGGGGATAGCAGGGTCAAATGGGACCCCTAGCCCTAGTTGTCTGAGAAATCTCCACACGGATCTCCACAATGGTTGCACAAATCTGCAATCCCACCAACAGTGGAGAAGGGTTCCTTTCTCCCCACAGCTCAACTTCGATTTTTAGTTTAGTGCATGGTGAAAGATACAAGTCTGTGGCAGGTTGAAACCTAGTTTTTCCAGCACTGTTCATTAAAGAGACTGTCTTTCCTCTAGTGAGGGTTTGGTCCTGTCGCCTTTTAATTCAGTCACTCTGACTGTTAAGATTAACTCACACAATCCCCTACCAGTGGTGATACAGGTTATTTTAAATCTTTTCTGATCCAGGCATGGCTGTGATGAATAATCACCTACAGTACCTCAGAGGAATTGTTAGGTCAAAAAGAACATGTGCTTCTGTGATTTTGATAGTCCTGTGCTACGTGCTGGTACTCCTTGCTTTCCTTCAACAGATTTTGTCTTGTTGATTGGTCATCTGTGTGTTATCTACTTCTGCTTATGGTACTTGCCCTGAGATCCTGATCTCTTTATCATCCACCTTAATGCTAGCACTCTGGAAAATCTCTCTAATTCAAATCAGGTCATGGCAGTATTTGCTTGTTTTCATATCCTTTGCATGCTATTTCTAATTGTACAGACAACCTGATATTATTTGCTTCGCTTCTCAAAAGAAGTTTAGGGTTTTTTTTTTTTTAAAGAACCAGTTTTTATAATTTATGTTTAAAAGTAATGACACAGGGCCTGGAATTTAGCCCAGTGGCGCCATACCTGTCTGGCAAGTACACGGTCCTGAGTTTGATTCCTGGTACCTAAATAAATAAATGTAGGGGAGACATTAATTGTCTTTACCCCTTCTTGACTGCAGACAATGTAAAGGCTTTTTGTAGAAATAGATTTGTGCATTTAATATTTAACAATCTTTTGGGATATTTGTAAATAGAAAAAAGCTCTAAGAATATTAGTTACTTTATTAACTCTTCTAAGAACTTTGCAATTACACATTCTTTGTTGTCTGGTGTTTTTGTCTTAAGGAAGCACAGCTATGATTGGTTTCAGATATTGGACAAGAACACTCAGTGTACTGGTCTTGCAGACATTTTGCTCAAAAGAGTAGTTTAGGTTCCTCTATGAAAATTAACCAAAATTCTAACATGTGGCAGCTATTTTTTAGGAAGTTTTTTGCTAGATTGTTAAACTTAGATGCTGTAGAAATACGTGCTACTTCTTATGTACTACTCCTAGAAAAACAAAATCATCCTTAGTGCACCGGCATATGTCACTTGTGCGTTCTTTGCTGATGCTCATTATTTTAAATGATTGCTTTTCACATCTGAGCAGGTGTATGCAAAGTAACTTTTTCTTTCATTATTCTTTATTTGCACATTTCTTTGCCTTTAGGATTTGGGTCCATTTAAGTTGTCTTCAGTGTGCTATAATTTTTATGGAGAGACAGTTTACTCCTCTTTTTTTGGACACTGTGCTTCAGCCATGTCCCCTTCCTGAGCCCTCTACCCAGAAAGGATGTTTCAGGACCTTTCACCCTGGCTTCTGCTCTTGCAGTGTGCTCCCCAGCACACAGCATCTGCAGGACAGTTCTGCTGCTGCCCTCTGTGTAGATACTAAGGCCAGGGGGGATCTCACCTGAGGTCAGACCAAGTGAAGACAAGGAACTGTTTGACAATCGGAGCCCTTGTTATTTCTCTATTCTCCGCTCTCACTTCCGGAACGTCACAGATAAGAGTTCTTCATAAATCCATTTCTCAGTAGCTCATGAGGAACTCTGGGTGTGACACTGCTGAAACATGAATACAGAATATAACAGTGCACCTGAATGGGAGGAGGGTTTCCTTTAACACGATTATAAGACAAGAAAGGTAAGACTACAAAGGGAATCCTGAAGTCTGTTCATTTTAACATGTTAAATACTATTTAGTAAGGCTTTCACGTAAGTCAAATACTTATTTTTAAAAATTGAATTTAGGGAGTATTTTATGAGGTTTACCTGAGTCTAGAATAAAAAATAAAGCCAATTAGAAATTCTTTTTAAAAGAGGGGTATGTATAATGCTGGGTGTGGAGACTCATGCCCACCAGCAGTCAACCAGCAATCAGCACCACATACCACAGTGCCGGGCGTGGTGGCTCACGCCTGTCATCCCAGCACTCAGGAGGCAGAGGCAGGAGGATTGCTGAGTTTCAGGCTTGCCTGGGCTACATAGTGAACTCAGAGCTAGCCTGAACTACAAAGCGAGACCCTGTCTCAAAAAAAAAAAAAAAGAGGGGTATGTAAATTGTATTTAGTCAGAAGAAGAAAAATTCCAAGTCTGATTAGAAGAACCAGAAATTGTTTTTTGCTAAATGTCACAATTTAAAACAAACTCATCATGTACACCATTAGAGAACAGTTGCTGTTCTATAAATCTTATGTAGGTTAAAGAATTGTGGAGTTGGTTGAAAAACTCACATCAGGTGGATTGTTTTTTATGGGGACATGGGTGGGTATGTGTTCTTATAATTGTAAATTAAAAAGCCTTGGCTATTGTAGTATATTTTATTTATTGCTAAGTTATTTCAAAGAATAAAATTGTATGTAAGAGAATTTAAGGTACTACTGATCATGAAAACAAGTAGATACTGTCTTGAAAATATTTATGGCACCTACTCTGGCATATAACTAACTTTGAACTACCAACTTTGAATGAATGACTATGAATATTGATGGTTTTATTCAAATGAGCATTACAAGAAATATGCAAACATATCTTTATACTAATTTGTTAAATACAGTAGTTTGATATCTGACTAAGATCCACTGATTAGAGATTTTTTTTCATAAATTTCAGGAAAAAATATACACATTAAAGGAAACGTGGAATTTGCTTAAAGTAAATTTCAGGAAAAAGGAGACTATACATATTAAAGGAAATTGGTGGAATTTGTTTGAAGGATCCATGGAATAGAAGAGGGATGCTAGTTCTGAACCTTAAGAACACACCAGATAATCTTAGAGAGAGACTTCTACAAAAAGTAGACAAGAGTCTTTCCCTATTAGAATTCTATATGCATATAACTTATGTAAAGTATTAATCATAATATTGATTGATTTTATCTCAGTTTCCCAGAGCATCCAGCCAGGTGGGTCAGTTTTGTGTGTGTTCCAATTTTTACTAGTATATGTAACATATTGTTTTTTATAGTAACATTATTATTTACATATACACACACAAAATTGAGGCTATAGTAAAAGTATATATGAATCAGTATGGATTTTTTGTTTTCTAATTTTTGAGACAGGGTCTCGCTATGTAATGTGGGCTGGCCTTGAACTCAACTGGGTGGCTCAGGCTGGCCTCAAACTCACAGCACTCCTCTTGCTTCAGGCTTCAGAGTGCCGAGATTACAGGCATGTACATTATGCCCATCAAGTCAGTGGAGTTTTTAAAGTATTCATTTAGAAGTTGCCTTTGAGATCAGAGGTGGAAATACAGAATATTCAACATCTTTGACTCTTTAAAGCTTTTCTTCCTCTCTATGAGCATTTAACAAAAAGTATCTCAATCTATGGAGTCGACACCTAGTTTTCTGCTGGGGGAAAGAGGTGAAACGTTGCCATTTGAGCCTGTTCTCAAGAGGGCCCGCAGATCAGCAGGGAGCTTCAGGTCTGTCCAGGAGACGCAGAGCTCAGCCCTGGGCACTGTCTCATTGTGGGAGTAAGGTAGTCATGTGCCCATTTCTGCTTCTCCAGCCCCTCAATCTCTAAAGTCTGGTGAGGTCAGTGGAGAATGTCATTACAGACTCAGCTCTATTCCATGATTTTCAAACTTACCTTTATTTCTGAAGAGAAATTCTGGGTGTTGTGTGTGGTGCTGCTAAGGCAGGGCAGGCTGACCCTCCCCGTGACCACGTCTGTTCCTGCCAGGGGCTATCAGCAGCAGGACGCCCACGAGTTCATGCGCTACCTTCTGGACCACCTACACTTAGAACTTCAGGGCGGCTTCAACGGCATTTCCCGATCAGCAATTCTGCAGGAGAACTCTTCTCTGTCTGCAAGTAACAAATGCTGCATGTAAGTCGACTTTTCCTTTAACAGGACCCCAGCATGACCTGTGGTGTTAAATTCATCCTGGAGGGTTTCCCTGGGACATTTTGCCGAAATTCCTGTGCACTTGAGCTTTGTTAACCAAGCAGATGAGCATGTACCTCTTGCTTTTAGACCGGAAGCATCCTGAATTTGCATGCTGGTGTAGTTTTGATAGTTTTTGGTGTAGATGTTTTTTTAAAAACCTACAAAAGTGGGCCAGAGGGTTAGCTCAGTGCTTCCGGTGCCTGCCTCGCAAGCGCAAGGTCCTGAGTTCGATCCCTGGTAACCACATACAATGCTGGGCATGGAGACTCATGCCCACCAGCCATCAATACCACATACCACAGTGCTGGGCGTGGTGGCTCATGCCTGTAATCCCAGCACTCGGGAGGCAGAGGCAGGAGGATTGCTGAGTTTGAAGCTTGCCTAGGCTACATAGTGA
>PVIC010057065.1:0-10603 GCA_004025085.1 Thryonomys swinderianus
AAAAAAAAAAAAAAAAAAAAAAAAAAGAAAGTTCTCTTCTTATTAACTCTCTCAATCAATAGAAAGGGCCACCTTCCTGAGTAGATGGCATTTACAATGCTCAGAAGGCCTCCCGTTATTTTTAATTCTCTGCTATGGATTTTACGGAACACGTCCCGGTTTTTTTTTGTTTTTGTTTTTGTTTTTTTTTGTTTTTTTTTTTTTTTTTGCTTTTTTGGAGACAGGGTCTCGCTTTGTAGTTCAGGCTGGCCCTGAGCTCACTATGGTGCCCAGGCAAGCCGCCGCGAACTCAGCAATCCTCCTGCCTCTGCCTCCCGAGTGCCGGGATGACAGGCGTGAGCCACCACGCCCAGCATTCTATGTGGTCGCCGGGGATCGAACTCAGGTCCTTGCGCTTGCGAGGCAGGCGCCGGAACCCCTGAGCTAACCCTCCGGCCCCCAACGTCCCAGTTCTATCTTTGAAACTTTGCCAAGTCTAGAGGAAACGGCGTGTGAGCGGGGGCGGCGGCGGCGCGGCTGGTTCCCCTGCTGGGCGCGGGGCGAGCAGCCCGAACGCTCGTACACAGGAAGCGAAATACCCCTGGGCCTGCGGCCTGCGGCTCCGCGGGGCTTCGGCTTGCTCAGCAGCTTGGATTCGGGGCAGGTCAAAAGGCCAGGAATGTTTCAAGCATACATTCAAATTCAAAGGAATTGATTAAGGAATCCTCATTATAGCTTCCTCACTCATGTTACTTTACTGACTTGACTTCCAACTAAAAACAATGACATAAAAAGAGAGACATACAGGGAAGCCAGTTCTGTTTTCACTGAGTCCCTCTTTAAGGGCCAGGCAGTCCATGGAGAGTTTAGGTCACGATCTGTGCATAGCAGGCGGTGGGAAAAGTCCCAGAGATGTGCAATCCCAGCACTAGCAGGCTGGGGCTGGAGGGCCACAGATGGCGGCCGATGCAGGCCACGGCTAAGACATCCTCTCAGGAAAACACAAGAGCAAGCAAGTGAAAGCAGTTCAGGTAATTTTGTGTGGCATTTCTAGTATTCCAGTAAGAAAAAATCTATATGCACGCATTAATCATAAAATGTAAGTTAGGTAATTTTGGTTATTATGCATATCGGTTGAATATTTTTGTATTTGCATTTAAAATGATGAGCAAAACTAAGTGGTAGAATCCATGCTAATAAGTTGCATTTTTAATTTTTCTTTAAATAGCACAGCATTCAGTACTAAATTTTTAAAAACACATTTTGAAAGTGGAAGACTATGGAAGAAAGGTCTTATATTTTACTTCCTTTACATAATGTATTTTTACTCAACAAAAAAATTGAGCTTTCCTTTTGGAACCAAATCCTGCAAATTATGTAGTAAATCCTGAAATAGTAGGTAAATGATCAACTGAGAATTAGCTTAAACGATTAGCTTAAATTTAAGACAAGAGAAACCATATAGTCCTCTAGTCTAGTGGAAGCAAGAATAGGAATAGCAGAATAAAATACAATCACTAGGCTACATTAAGGAACAATTTCAGATTAATAATCACAGTTATAAAGAGTAGCCAGTCACTTGTCCTCAGGCAAATTCATTTCTGTGGCTGAGACAGAGGACAGAACAGCTGGCTATATATGAGAAATAAAAAATTATTGTAATTATAACTATGGAATTTATTTTGAATTCAGGAGGAAATAATTTAGGAAAGTCAGAAACATTGACAAGTCACAAAAGCACGTATATTCTGATTTCTAGGGATTTTTCGAGTTAGAATACTACAGTGAGCCCTGAAAGACAGGAAAGAAAAGATATGGTGTTGAAATTAAAGAAGGAGATTGTGATAGTCATTGGTTATCACTGGCCTATGATCCTGAGAAAGAAGGACTCGGGTAGAGAACAGGGGATCAAGTTTCTGAGAGATTACAATATTAAAAGATATTCATAGAAAATGAAACATCCATAAATTAAAAGAGCTATTTTTGAGAGAATAACAGTGAAATTAGTGCCAATACCAAAGAAGCAAACAAAGAAAGAAGTTCTAGGGATCTAAACATTCCTTCAAAAAGCAGACATGTTGATAAATTAGTGAAGTTAGAGAGTCAGATTAGAACCAAAGGCAAGAAAAATATCTAGCAACAACAATAAGAATCAAAGAAGAAATAATTTAATCTCAAATCTGTGGTAAATGTGTGAAATTAAAAATTAGCCCCATTTAGTACAGCCACCATAAAAGAGCTACAGCAGAAAATCTGGCCTCTAATTTTAGCCAAAAAGTGAAGAAATTTTTACTGAAAATGTTGAAGATATAGAAGTTTATCTTTACATTTGCTATGAAATTTTTGAGGGTGCTGTAAAAACATTTCAAGAAAGAAGTGGGGTGGCCTTGAGGTGAGGGAAAGTAATAGAATCCAGAGGATTCGAGTAGCTAAGAGAGGAAAGATCGTGCATGGAATGAAGTCGCTGTTATTTCTGTTTGCAAATAGAAGGAGACAAGAGAGAATAAGTGTGTAATGTAATCAGTCCTCAGGAAAACGGTCCTAACAACGATGTGCCTGTTACAGATGGACAAGTGGGGCTAGAAAATTCTCTGCACTGAACCTTGGCGATGAAGTCCTGCACTGCTCTGAAAAGAACTGGCATGGATAATTACCTCTGTAATGACAACCTAATGACCGATGTGTGAATGTTTAATGAATTGTTGATTGGAGGAAATAAAAAAGCGTTGTCGAATGTTTAGTATAAAACAGTGCCTACAGTTGAAAGGTGCTGCCATGTTTTAAGGGTATTTGCATTCTTGCCTGTAGATTAAAAAGAAGGTTTGGTGGGTTTAAACTTTGAGCATAGAAGCCGGTTGTCAAAAGAAATGATTGATACTCAGTTCTGTGATTTACGAGGTAAGCAACCTTGAGAAAGAAGCTTTCTATTTTCATCACTAATTTCCACATCCTATAGCAATAATAGTCCTTGAATACAACTATTTCAGACTCCAATAAGAGTATGTAACATGTACTTACTTATTTTTTGCAAGCATGGCAAAGATATTATCAGACATATTTTATGCCAGTGCTCTTAAGGAATGTGATTAATCTAAAGTAGGTCAAAGAGGAAGAGCGTCTGTTTTCAGAGAAGAGAGAAACAATAATGAGAAAAAACGTATGGAAGGTAAAGTCTTATTGGTTTAAACAAACTACAGCTAACAGTAACTGTAGTTTATTAACAAGTAGTGGGCAAAGGTAAATTCAAATGAGCTGTGATATGGAGAAACAAAGACACATACAAAGAGCGAGATTATGGGTTGTATTTAGGACACTATTTTTAGTTCTTTAAAATTTTATTTTAAATAAGTATGCATGATTTTAGAATACAGTGTGATATTTTGATATATTTTCATTCTGAAATGAAGTTGTTTGGGTTTCTTGCATATTTTGGATAGTGAACTCATATAGGATCTATGGATTGCAAATACTTAGCCCCAAACCAGAGACGTAGTTTGGTGATTAGGTTTAATCATGTGAAGTGCATCGGATTGCGGATTAAGAAGCAGGCTCGGAGGTGAGCCTGGACGGCTCGTGACGGCGAGAACTGGGCTCCGCACGTGATGACTGGTCTCCTGTGTGGCACCGCTCCTGGCTCTGCTCCCTCCTCTTCGGGAAGTGGGCACCTTTTCTCAGTCACGACTTCCTGCCATATTTTACCCTTGTAGCTCCAGAACCACGGACAGATCCCAGCTTCCACAGTGCGTGTCACCTGGGTTTCTGATATTAATAGTATGAATAAGCACTATTAATTTCATATGTTGATTTTGTGTCTTGCAGTTTTATCAAATTTATGTATAAATTTTAAGAGGGTTTTTTTTTGTTTGTTTTGTTTTGTTTTGTTTTTTTGTTTTGACTGGGTCTCGCTTTGTAGTTCAGGTTGGTCCTGAGCTCACTATGTAGCTCAGGCAAGCCTGGAACTCAACAATCCTCCTGCCTCTGCCTCCTTAGTGCCGGGATTATAGGCTTGAGCCACCACGCCTGGCACTTGTGGTATGAGGTACTGAATGCCAGTGGGCGAGGCTGCCATGCCCAGTATTGTTGTATGTGGTTATCGGGGATTGAACCAGGGACCTTGTGCTTCCTAGGCAGGCGCTGGAACCACTGAGCTAAATCTCCAGCCTCAAGAGTTTTCTTGTAGTAGTTTTTAGGGTTACTGGTATAGAAGATCATGTCTCCAGAAATCAGAGACAATTTCACTTCTTCCTTTCCTAGTCAGATTCCTTCTATTTCTTGGTATACCGGTCTGGTTAGAATATCCAGTTTCATATTAAATGCAAGTGATCAGCCTCAATATCCTTATGTTGTTTTGAATCTTAAAGGAAAAAGCTTTCAAATTTTGTTCAGTGAGAATGTTGTTACCTACGGGTATTTTATGTATACACAGCCTTAATTATATGAAGCTCATTCTAATTTCTGTTTTTTGAAGTTTTAAAAAGAAAAACGTTCCATTTTTCAAATATATTTTAAGCATGTGTTGAGAAAGTCATACGGTTTTATCCTTTATACTGTTAATATGGGGTCACATTTATTCCGTAAATGGAATTTATTTTCATATATTGAATCATTTCAGCAACCAAGGGATAAATTCCCTTGAGCATACTGGATGATCTTTTCAATGTGTGGTTGAATTTAGTTTGCAAATATTTGTTGAAGATTGTTGTATGCACGGAAAATCTTCAGTTGACTAATTTCTTGCAGTGTTTTTGTATGGCTTTAATATCATGATCATGCTGATCTGGTAAAATGTCTTTGAAAATCCTCTGCAGCTTTTTGGAAAAGTTTTAGTTCCTTCAAAACATTTGGTAGAATATGGAGTTCTTTTAAACATTTAGTAGAATTTTGCTAATTCTGTAAACTTTTCTTGTTTTAGACTTTTCTAGCTTTATTTTTTGAATTAGGGATTTTATTATTATTAATTCTCTTTCCTTATTATTAGTCTATTAAAATTGTCTATTCCTTCATCATTCAGCCTTTTTAATAGCAATGTGTTTATAGGTTATTTCTCCTAGGCCAGTCAATTGGTGATTTAGGGTAATTTTAGATTATAGACTGTATATTATAAAATACAGGCTATGGAGTCCATTAAGGAACTGATGCTTCAAAGAGCAAGTAGTTCACAATGAATATAGAATTAAGTTACAGATTTCTAGGCGCATGGTGAGTTGAACAGATAAGTATAATTAAAATAAGTACTACTGAAGGAACTCAATGGGAAGTTCTGTAAGAATGAATGTTTATAAAAAGTGAGGAGGATGTGTGCCACTGGCTATCCATACTTTTCACCCGCGGAGACTGAAAGGTAACTCGTGAGTCTACTGCAGAACTCCAAAAATCATGGCTTCAGAAATCTCCTTTTGCTTTGTTATTGTTTTCATCACTATCTCAATGCACAAATCACCATGAGGGAAAGAAAGAAAGGACATTAACATAGAGAGAGAGAGAGAGACAGAGACAGACAGACAGAGACAGAGACGGACAGAAACAGAGACAAAGACAACATAAGCCCTAGGAATATTTGGGGATTAATTTTCAGATGCTTGAGAATCTGACCCCTCAGAGCCTTCTAAGGCTATCAGACCTCTATTCCAAACATTTCAGGTGAACAAATACTTTCATTTCTTTTAGGATGTTCCTTCACTCAGTGCCCAAGCTTATATTTAATATAACATGGAGAAAAGCATTACATTTTGAAGCTGTATTGAAATCTTGCCTCTGTTACAAAAACTGGATTGTTTTCTTTATCAGGATTATTGGTCCATTTTAGATATACATCATGATCACATTCAACATTGAGAATCTATACGATATATCTTTATTCTCATTTTTCCCATTCCCCTGTTTTCCCTACAACCCCCGTCTCTCTGTATACATCTGCTTTCTTCCATTTTTGTTTTTAACAATTGAATGTTTCCTTTCCCTTCTTTACTTTCCTTTTTGCTCCTGTCCATTGTCCTCTGAACATTTCTTTCTATCCCACAGTACATAGCACAATTCTGGACCTCATTGACACCTCCAGTTTCTCACACTAGAGAAACAGCGTGGCATTTACACGTCTGCGTCGTATGGATTTCAGTTAGGAGTACGGCCCCAGAGTAGGTGATTATTTAACCTCTGTGAGCTTGATTTGTTCAATTTGTGTTTGTACGATGAGAACACATGCCTGTGGACCTCCAGGTCCGCTACAACATCTCAGGATATGTCTCTGAAGAGTCTGTGCTGCGCTAGAAACGCACTTCACCCCGAATAGTCTCATGCGCAGCTGCGCACCAGCTCCACTTAAGAGAACTGCAGAGCATGCTCTTTCTTACACTGTGGTAATTAACAATTACTAATTAATTGTTGGTCTTTCTTTAGCCCGCGAGATTAATCGGCGTAACTTCGCCCTTCGCGTTTACGTAGGAGACCAACGATGAAGGCAAATTGCCAGCAGAAAAGCCAAACATTGTCCTGACGTACAAGCGGCTGAATAAGGAGTAGTTGGCGCATCTCTCACGCGTGAGAGCCTGGTGGTCCGATCTCAGCGCGTCAAGCGCAGTGAAAAGCTCTCTTGACTGGGAAGCTTTGTCTAAGTAATTCTCTCGGGTCTTTCACCACAAAAGAACTGACACAGTTAACGAGCCATTGAGGTTCGCGTCAATTAAGCTAATTGATGAAACTGGGTTCACCTGCTTCCCAAAGGCGACCTCAAGACGTGAGCTGAGCAGAGCTCTCCGAGGCCCTCTGCGGCCGGCGCGTGGTCAGAGTGAAGGCGGAAGCTGGGACTCAGGACAAGCTCGTGGACCCGAAACTCCTGTTCCAATGAGTCAGGTCTTTTACTGAAGCCAGGGGATTTATGCTCAAATAAATTTATGATTTCATGCTTTAAATGCTCAAAACATCAAGATTTATATGCCTTACAGAAATTAATGTTCCACTGACATTCTGTCGAGATTTAAATTTAATTTTTATTTTCTATCCAATTATTCATTAAATTTTAATACGGACTCCCATACTTGTAAAACTCTTTCTACTCTCCTTGGTGAAATTTAAAATGATCCTCATAGGAAACTAAGAAAAATGAAATAGGACAGAACGTGACAGAAAATATGAATCGGTTGTAAAATATAAAACACTTTTAGATTTAAGTCGCTCTTTCTGCAAAGGGAAAGGGTTAAGGGGCGGGAAAGCAGTGGCGGACCCCAGGGGACGGGAAAGGGAGGGAGGTGCGATCACTGTGCGCCGCAGAGACCACAGACCAGAAAGGAGAGCGGAGCGAAGGGATGGGTGCGGGGCGGAGGGAGGGGCGGGAAAGTGGGGGGAAGGAATTAAAACGTATTAAGTACATACCCCAGTTTCCCACTATAATGCAAAGTTCCTAAACTATAAATGTACTATTTTTAGTTCATAAACTAAAAATGAGCTCACTTTAAAAGTAGAGATTAGTATTATAAACAGCCCCATGCCTACATATATTTTACTGAGTTTATATTCATTTTCTTATAAACACAGATTTTTTTAATTTACTTTTTCACTATTACACTACCTGCCTAATCTTGGAAAACAGAACTGATCTCTTTCTCTTGCTTCTTTGTTAGTAAAATAGGCTCAATAATAAAACTTCTTTAAGACTTGTTTGAAAATTAAAGTAATAAATTATGGTTAAGAGCTTTAGTATATTTATGGATACTCATAACACTCAGCAAGTGAAATATTATTGGAAGAAAAATGTGGAAAAAAAGAAAAGGCACTCAAGGTAGAAGAAACATTATAAACCCAGAATACAGAGAAGCAGAATTTACCCATGTATGGTGAAATACAGCATGTTGTTGGGCTAGAAAACTGATTTAGCAGCAGAACAGAAGAAAAATTGTTAATAATAAATAGTAATAGCTCATGGGAACTTCATAAAGCCAGTCAGATGGAAGGGAAACCAGTTCCATTTGTTTGCCTTCTTTATTAATTTTGCTGTTGCTAATTAATTTTATTCTTAGCTAATTCATTAGCAAAGTAAAAGTTAGACATAGTGATGGAGTAGCATAATATTTTGATGCAGAAACACACTGCATTATTTACATCAGATTAAACATTTATCATTTCAAGTTGTTATCCTTTTACGGCAAAACTTTCAATTGGAATATGTGCTCTATTATCATGATCTCTAGTCATTCTGTTCTTCTCTTAATAAAATGTGACTAGTTCATCCCCTAAATAACAGCACCTTTATAGACACTGAGCAGCTTTCCCCACACTTTCCCCACCTCCTCATCCTCCTCCCAGCCCTACCATCCCACTGTCAAATTATATGAGATCAAATTTTAAATTCCGTGCATGAGATAATATTTCTCTTTTGTGCTTAGATGATTTCACTTAACATAATCTCCAGTTCCATTCATTTTGTCTTAAGCCATAGTCCCAGGTCTTCAGGCTGTTCAGACTTCCACTGTGAATGTGAAGCACATTCACTTACCATTCTTCAGTCGATGTACCCTTCTGTTGGTTCTATCTATAGACCATTTTCTAAAGTGCTACAGAAGATATGTAGTGCAGGTGTCTTTGTAAAAGACGAATTTCAATTTCTTGGCTGCATATTCAAGAATGGGAATACTAGATCATGAGGGAGTTCTACCTGGAATATTTTGAGGAATTCCGTTCTGTTTTCTAGGCTGGTTCCGCCAAAGTTACTCTCCCCAGCAGGTACATGATGTCACTTTCCTCCATGTCACTACCAGCACTTAGCTCTCATGACTGTGCTGTGAATTCTCACTGGGATGAAGTGCTATTTCACCGTGCTTTTGACTTGCATTTCCCCGATCATTAATTATGTTGAATATTTTGAGGATTATATTTATTTGTCATGGCTATGCCTCTTGTGGAAAAATATCTATTTTAATTATCATTTCAAGTCAGGTTACGTGGCCATTTGCTGTCTTCCTGACATATTCTAGATATTGATCCCAGTAATAGCAGTTATAGTTCCTAGAAATATCTAATAAATCTTTTCAGAAGATTTACCTGTACTCATCAGACGTGAAATCAGAGTAATAGAAATAAATTTGGAAGTTATTGCTAGAGATCAGAAATAGGATAATTTTTTGTTATTCTGTTTTATTGTGTTGCACAGAAATATCAATACAAATATTTTACAGAGAATTTTCTGTGCATTTTCTCTAACACAAAATTTTTATCAAAAGATATCAAAGTTCAATGTAAACTAAGAATTTACTCTTTTATTAAACCTAGGCCTGGAACCATATTTTGCAGTATAAGCTATTCTCATAACACCACACCACCTCAAATCAGCAAACATGTATTCAACACTTAATGTGAGTCCCTTTGTTTGACTCAGGGCATATAAAGAGATGTACAAAAAATAGCATGGTTGGGCCGGAGGGTTAGCTCAGTGGTTCCGGCGCCTGCCTCGCAAGCGTAAGGACCTGAGTTCGATCCCCGGTTACCACATATAATGCTGGGCGTGGTGGCTCACGCCTGTCATTCCAGCACTCGGGAGGCAGAGACGGGAGGATTGCTGAGTTCGCGGCGGCTTGCCTGGGCACCATAGTGAGCTCAGGGCCAGCCTGAACTACAAAGCAAGACCCTGTCTCCAAAAAGCAAAAAAAAAAAAAAAAAAAAAAGCATGGTTTATGCTATTTTCAATTTGGACTATGTAAGAATTTCACATCAAAGACTTCACAGGCTTGCTAAATTAAACACTTCTTGTGATTTATTTACCAGTCATTTTAAAATGTATGATTGTGTTATTTGTAAACTAAAACATTTTTTAAAAATACACTTGAGGGCAGGAGGATTAGCTTAGTGTTTCCAGCACCTGCCTCGCAAGCACAAGGTCCTGAGTTTGATCCCCAGTAACCACATACAATGCTGGGCGTGGTGACTCATGCCCACCAGCAATCAGTACCACACACCACAGTGTGGGGCGTGGTGGCTCACGCCTGTCATCCCAGCACTTGGGAGGCAGAGGCAGGAGGATTGCTGAGTTCGAGGCTTGCCTGGGCTGCATAGTGAGCTCAGGGCCAGCCTGAACTACAAAGTGAGACCCTGTCTCAAAAACAAAACAAAAATGTAGTATATACATATAGTGGGATGTTAATCCTGAAAAAAGAAATCTTAGCACATATTCCAATTTTAATTTAAAGTTGTAATTGCTACTATAATATTTTAATGTGAAAATGTTAAACCTACATGAAGGTAAAGTAAGATCAATTGTCTTGTTCCATTGATTTTTTTATCTTACAATTTTGAAGAAATTAATTACCTTAGTAAAATTAGAATTTTTGGCATTTCTCACTGCTTTTAAAGGTCAGCATTAAAAACCTTTGTAATGGTCTCGATCATTGAAGATTATGATGCCTCTTATGTCAGCTTGTTGTAAAACATATTTTGAGATTGGTTTTAGAAAGTCACAGGAAGTTGCAAAGCTTTTTATTTCAGTTACATATACTCATGCACTCAGTTTCTGCAAACAGATGTGACACAGTTACATGTCAAAGCCAGAAACCTGGCCTGGTGACTGTGTGGCTGCGCTGCCACATCTTTTGACCCCGGACAGTGATTTGGAGACTCAGCACCAGCACCAGCACCAGCA
>PVIC010057066.1:0-10772 GCA_004025085.1 Thryonomys swinderianus
CCAGCTGTGCCCACCCAGCTGCTGGGAAGAGAGCCCCCCGGGAAGTGCCCCTGACCAGGTGGTCTCGGGAGGGGCAGCGGGCCAGGAGGCATTTGCAGCTCTAGGCATCTGTGGACGAAAGACAGGCGCAAGCCCACTGGATCACCAGTGCCCGCAGGCCTGTGCTCCACCTGGGGCTCTAGCTCCCGGCTGGGGTCCGCCTCCTGTGCCTTTCCACAAAACGGCCCGTCTGAGGATGGATGTGGCCGGGCTGACTGGGACTGCAGAGCTCTAGACAGACAGCGGTTTTTGTGCCGAAGCGGGGACACGGAGACTCTGGCGGGAACCACGACTCCCGTGCAGCCCCCACCCCCCATCTCCAGAGAGCTCAGGGGCACCTACGGCACAGGGGGCTGGAGCCAGCCTTGGGTGGCAGGAGGAAAGGGCCTGTGGAGGCCGCTCGCCAGGGAGGGCAGGGCGAGCCCTGGCCCCACAGGCCCGAGGAAGGCTTGCGCAGTGGGTGTCATGGGACCTGGCAGCGCAGTCTGCCCAGCGCTACTGAGTGTCCCACCTTGCCACCAGGAGTGTGCCTGATGCCAGCACAGCCCTGCTCACAGGGTAAACTGGCTAAGGTGGGGGAAGCCATCGGAGAGGGGTTCCGGGAAGAGGAGGAGCTGGAGTCCCTCCCCACAGTAGGCGCCAGGGCCAGGAAACAGTGGGCGGGCGGGGACCCCAGTCAAGGGCTCGCTCTCCGACCAGCCGCCAGCCGCAGACAGTGAGGCAGAGAGCAGAGAGGCTCCCTAGAGCCATTCGCCTTTGCCTTTGCCCGGAGTTCTGAAGGACCGCCGGGGCTGGAGGCCGGGGCAGCTCCACCCCCCAAAATCGAGAAGCTGCTCCAGCGTGCAGCGCCAGGGCGCGGCGCCCGGGGCCCTTCCGCGGGCCTCCTCCTCGGCCTGTCCCCGCGCCGCACAGACTCTCATTTCTGTCCTCTTTGAGGCATCGCGGGTGCGCGCCGCTGGCACCGAGCGGAGTCGCTGCTTCCCTTTCCCTCGGGCACTGTTCCCTGTCTGCTGTCTGATGTCTGACTGTTAGCGGGTCCCAGCCTGTCTCTCTGGGCGGCTGTTTCCCGGGCGGGAGGTGGATGTGCGTCTGAGCGTGGGCACGACTGTCTGCCGAGCCTCACCAGATAACTCCGTCCTTGACCCCGCGAAACGGAGCACGTGTGGAAGGAGGGGCGCTCCCGCCCGCCGGCTCTCCGCCTCCAGCCCCTCCCGCCACCGGCGCTAACGCAGCAGCTGCCGCCCTGGCTTCGCCCCTAGCGCAGTGACCTCGCCTGTCCGCCGCGGCAGGGACCGGCCCACCGCGCTTTCCCGCCTGGGAGCCCGTAGCCCCTCTCCAAATACTTGCGGCTCCTCCCTGCACAGGGAGCCTCCTGAGTCCTGGGTGGGCGCGCTCGGATCCCGGCTGGGTCGGCTCAGCCCCATCTTCCCTTATGTAACTGCACATCTCTGTGTGCCTGGCAGGTCACCCTGGACCCTGCTCCGGGCCTTGCCCACGGGAAGACTGAGCGCCAGGGTCTCGCGCACACGGGGCTGTGAGCCCCTGGTTAGGGTACCCCTCTCGGAGACCCCCTTCTCCCCAGGACCTTTATTTCTCCAGGAATCCGCTTCTGCAAAGCGGGAAGTGAGGCGGACCCCGTGGGCAAGTCCCCTGAGCTGGGTGCAGTCGTCTCGCCCACCCTCCACCCCGTGTCCCCGCGGGCGCCCCGGCTTCCGACGAGGGCTGGGTAGCGGTCACCGGGGCCGAGACATTACAGATGCCGAGCAGTTCAGGGGTTGGTGTCCAGGTGCGACCGCAGACCCACACCCAGACCCACGGCCCGCTCGTCCCGAGCCCCGCTCCCCGCCAGCCGCGTGCGCACCCAGGTTGGGGCTCCAGCCGGCCAGGCGGGCACGCGGCGCTGTCCGTGGTGCTGCCCGCGCCGGGCGGGGCGGGGGCGGGGCGAGGGCGCCAGCCAATGGCGGGGGCTCTGCGCTGGGCGCGGGGGGCGGCGGGCTGGGCACGGGCGCACTCCGCTGCGCGCGGCGCTCGGGGTGCGTGGACGAGCTGCTCGCGGCTGAGGCTCCGGCACCGCTCCGGCCCTTCTCCCGCTGCAGCGGCCTCGCCGCCCGCGCGCTCGTCTCGGACCCCGGCCCCGGCCTCCCCGGCGCTGCCTGCCGGCTCCGACCTTGGCCCGCGGACCATGCGCCCCGCGCCCCCCGGGGAACCGGGTTGGGCCGATAACCAGCACAGACGCGGCTCCCGGGCCGGGGCTCCACCCGGACGCCCAGGTCGCCGCACGCGCCCTGTCCCGCGTCCCGGCGCCGCGTGAGTCTGCGGGGCGATGGAGCGCGCGCCGCCCGACGGGCTGGTGAACGCGTCGGGGGCGCTGGCGGGAGAGGCGGCTGCGGCTGCGGGCGGGGCGCGCGGCTTCTCCGCCGCCTGGACCGCGGTGCTGGCCGCTCTCATGGCGCTGCTCATCGTGGCCACGGTGCTGGGCAACGCGCTGGTCATGCTCGCCTTCGTGGCCGACTCGAGCCTCCGCACCCAGAACAACTTCTTCCTGCTCAACCTCGCCATCTCCGACTTCCTCGTGGGTAAAGCCCCCAGACCCTGCCCGCTGCCCGAGCCCGGGGGCGCTGAGCCCCGCCGGACCAGCTGGGCTTGCAGCCCAAACCGGGGTAGCGCCTCTTCCTCTGGGGTGCGGGCTGGAGAGAGAGCGTCCGGGACCTTTGGGGCGGTGGGCGCGGCCAAAGTTCCTCGCCTGTCGGGCTGGACGAGGGCTGCGCAGGGACCTCCCCGGGAAGGGCCTTGAGCCGGCGGGTGCTCGGCGCAGCGGCCGCGGGTGCAGCGCCGGGCTCCGCGCCGTAGCCAAACAAAGGCTGCGGCGGGCTCGGGACCCGCGGGGGCCTGGGGAGAGGCTTGCGGAGGTTGGTGGAAAGAGCACGAAGGGGCATTCTTCGGAGCCACGTTGGGGCAGGGGACCGCGGAGGAGCGGGGGTGGGGTGGGGGAGACGCCGGCGGAGCGCGCTCTCACGTGTCCTTGCGCTGCCGCCGGCTGGGGGCGGGGGCGGGGGCGGGGCGCGCGCAGGGCCGGAGCGCCAGACACCTGTTGGGGCTGCCGGATGCCTCCCGACGCTTCGAGCCGGTTTGGCAGTGGGAGCGGCTGGCGGGGCTGGGGCCAAGAGCCCTGTGCCAGCAAGAAGGCTTTCTGGGTTCTTAAGCTGAGGATGGAGGCTGGCCAACAGCGAGGGTAGGGGCCGGCGAGGAAGGAAGTAATCTTCCTTCTTCCCTTCGGGGGCTTCCAGGGCCAGACAGAAGTCCGGGGGTCCCCACGCCTGGATCCTCCCTCCTGCTCCCAAGTCCAGGGGACACCAGCGCGGGGTGGGGGGGCGGGTGAAGACCTGGAGGACTGAGGGAGAAGACAGAGTAAAGAATGCTGGTCGCCGGCGGGTGCCTGCCCCCTGAGCTCCAGGCCCGGCCTCCGTCCGCGTGCGGGTCTGAGCCCAGCCAGAGCTCCTTCACAGTCCCGCTCTCCGCAGGGGCCTTCTGCATCCCGCTGTACGTGCCCTACGTGCTGACTGGCCGCTGGACCTTCGGCCGGGGCCTGTGCAAGCTGTGGCTGGTGGTGGACTACCTGCTGTGCACCTCCTCCGTCTTCAACATCGTGCTCATCAGCTACGACCGCTTCCTGTCCGTCACCAGAGCTGTGAGTCCTGGGCCGCAAGCGCTGCGTGCCTGGGGGGCCATGGAGAGGTGCGCAGGGCCTGCTGGGGCGTGACGCTCTTGGCCATGCGCCCCGTCAGGGCCCGTTTGCTGCGAGCAGGACAGGTCCTGGGACAGCAGGGCGCAGGGAATCTGGCCTGGAATCGGCTGCTCCTGTGGGAAGCGGTGTCATTGGCTGGCCTGTGCCCGGGGTGGGGGGGGGTCCCCAAGTCCCAGGTATAAGAGGGTCTGTATGAGCTCATGCCAGCCTAGACCTGCCTGAATCTGTTGAGCAGGAGCTGTGCGGGTGCCAGCTGCCAGCTCACCCACCCAGGCCTCCTCAGGGGAGCGTGTTTCTTTTGACCCTAGGAAGACCGTGGGTCAGAGTGCAAAAAGCATAAACTTGGGGTCCTCCTGATTCACTCCTGCCCTCCCTGAGCCACCAGGGAAATGGGGCAGACTTGGGCTTCTGTGAGATTAGATAAATCACGTCCAGGGGGCGCCCAGCACAGACCCTGGTGTGTAGCAAGTGGGCCGTAGACGCCTGGAGAGCTGTAGCTCTGGTCACTGCTCCTGTCATCCCAAGGTAAAAAGCATCAGACTAACATGGGTAGGAGTACAGGTGCCCTCACTTCCTCCTCTGGGAGTCCACCCAAGGTGCGCCCCAGGGCTGGTCGGTCTCTGCACCAAGGGGGGGAGACCCCCCCCACTCCTCTCCGCACATAGGTGCTGAAGGGAGTCGATACTGTCTGGTGCTAGCATCAGAGGGCCAGTGTGGACACAGGGAGGGCTCACTAGTGGGCTTGGTAACAAACCAAGGTGTGGGGCTCTAGGGGGTGTGAACACCTGTTAGCCAGGACTCCCCGGGCGAGGCGGGGCCACAGGGAGTGAGGCTCACGGCTGCAGGGAAGGGCCGGGACCTGACCCCCCTTGTCCCGCCGCAGGTCTCCTACCGGGCCCAGCAGGGCGACACGCGGCGGGCAGTGCGGAAGATGGCACTGGTGTGGGTGCTGGCCTTCTTGCTGTATGGGCCAGCCATCCTGAGCTGGGAGTATCTGTCCGGGGGCAGCTCCATCCCCGAGGGCCACTGCTACGCCGAGTTCTTCTACAACTGGTACTTCCTCATCACGGCCTCCACCCTGGAGTTCTTCACGCCCTTCCTCAGCGTCACCTTCTTCAACCTCAGCATCTACCTGAACATCCAGAGACGCACCCGCCTGCGTCTGGACGGGTCCCGGGAGGCCGGTCCAGACCCGGTGCTGGAGGCCCAGCCCTCCCCACCCCCGGCGCCCCCTGGCTGCTGGGGCTGCTGGCCGAAGGGGCAGGGGGAGGCCATGCCGCTGCACAGGTATGGGGTGGGTGAGCCCGGCACTGGCACCGAGGCTGGAGAGGGGGTCCTCGGGGGTGGCAGTGGCGGGGGTGCCGCAGCCTCGCCCACCTCCAGCTCTGGCAGCTCCTCAAGAGGCACAGAAAGGCCACGCTCTCTCAAGAGGGGCTCTAAGCCCTCTGCTTCCTCGGCGTCTCTGGAGAGGCGCATGAAGATGGTTTCCCAGAGCATCACCCAGCGCTTCCGGTTGTCACGGGACAAGAGAGTGGCCAAGTCCCTGGCCGTCATCGTGAGCGTCTTCGGGCTCTGCTGGGCCCCGTACACGCTGCTGATGATCATCCGGGCTGCCTGCCACGGCCGCTGCGTCCCCGACTACTGGTACGAGACCTCCTTCTGGCTGCTGTGGGCCAACTCAGCCGTCAACCCTGTCCTCTACCCGCTGTGCCACTACAGCTTCCGCCGAGCCTTCACCAAGCTGCTCTGCCCCCAGAAGCTCAAGGTCCAGCCCCACGGCTCCCTGGAGCAGTGCTGGAAGTGAGCACAGTGCTTCCCTTGCGCTCGGCTCCCTGGGCGGCCCCCAGGCGCGAGCCACCCCTCACCTGCAGCCCGCTCTGGCCGTGGCAGCTGCCCTTAGACCACCTGCCCTGCACAGAGGGCGGCTGATGGGCTGGCTGGGGCCTTGGTAGCCGAACTGTAGTGCGGGTGGGGGCTGTGGTCCCACACTCTACTTCCATCCCGGAGGGACAGCCTTGGGTCCCGGGCGCGCTGTCCACCCCACAGACAGAGCAATGCCTAGTGGTGTCCATCTTTTTCACACCTAGTGGTTGGTGTTCTCCTCAAAGTGAGTGCTCGGTGTGTGCTCCCGCCTCCCGCCCGGCAGTGTGCTCCCGCACGCGCTCACACCTGTACACCTCCTCCCCCACAAGCGCGGGACACTGACTTGCTGCCGTCTGTCTCCGGCGCCCAGGGCCTGGCTCCTTCGGCCCTGTCCCCACCAAGTGCCGGGCCGGAGCTGAGAAGCGTTTCTCTGCTTTTCCATCCTGGGTGTTTTAGGAAGATGAAGAAGAAAACACGTCTGTGAACTTGATGTTCCTTGGATGTTTAATCAAGAGAGACAAAATTGCCGAGGAGCTCAGGGCTGGATTGGCAGGTGTGGGCTCCCACGCCCTCCTCCCTCTGTGCTGTGGCTTCCGGCTGAGCTGTGCCAGCTGCTTCTGCCCGCCCCACCCCCGGGCTCGGGACAGACGGATGGCGCGACTGGCGGCTCTGAGTGCGTCCAGCGCCAGGCGATGCCTGCTCAGCTGGCCAGAGCCTGCACTCCAAGTTCTGTCTGCACAGCCTTAACTTCCTTGAGTTACCGGATAGGAAAACCTGGCTGTGCCCTGGGGACCCTGAGCCTTGCGGGGACGGTTGGTGTCTCAGGGCCAGGGGATCCCTAGGGAGACAACTTTGCCACATCCTGTAACCTGCCGCAGGCGCTCTGCATGTTCTGCTGTCCTCGTGCCCGCTGCGCTGCCCCTGCCAATGTGAAGTCACAATAAAGTGTATTTTTTTATTGGTGCTGATTCTCGAGTACTTTGTAGCAGTGCTCTGGTCAGAGACCCCAGTGAAACAAGACCCCCCAAGAACCAGAGGGGGCGCTGGGAGCTTGGTAGAAGAAAGGCTGGGCCTGCCATCTGGGGCTTCCCTTCAGCAAGGGACGAATGGCCCTCCTGCTGGGTGGGAGACCGGTCCAGAGCGGCCCGCATGCCTGTGGCCCCACCCAATGCAGCCAGTCCAGCCTGGCAGCAGCTGTGTCCGCAGGCACGTGCTTCCGGTGGGGGGCTTGGCTGCCTCCAGCAAGACTCATGGCGCAGGGATGGTGTGAACTGGGGAAGGGGGTGGGGGGAGGGCTGCAGTGTCCAGAGCAGCCTTCTGGAAGCTCGAGGGGGTGCTGGGCAGGGGAAGGGACGAGCCTGAGCAGGGGGGCATCTTTACTGGAGGTGCCAGCCCGGGCAAAGCCTTAGAGGGGGACCGAAGGAGCAAAGTGGGCACAGTGGGAAGAAGAGATGGGCAGGCAGGGGCTGGTGCTGGTCACAAGCGGTGGTGATGAAAGGTTAGCCTCACCGGGGGCCGGAAATCACCAAAGACTGGAGAGCGGGAGAAGCTGGCAGACCGTGTCCCTGCAGCCCTGAGACTCACCCAACCCTGCCACCTCGCCACAGCGCTGTTTGCTGTGCCCTGCCCCCTCCCAGCACCTCTCCTGTGCCATTCCCTTGGAGCTGGGCTCCATGGGGTTCGTCCTGTGGGGAGCAGTGTCCCCACAACGCGGAACTGCATGGGGGCTCCGATTCTCAACACCGCCGAGGGGAAGCCAGCCCGCGAAAACCTCACTCTCCAGACTTCTCCTCACCCCCTGCCGCTGTGCCTGCACTTCCATTTTCTAAACTCTCTGAAAACTTCCCTCCAACTTAGACTGGACCCTCGCCCCTCCAGCTCCTTCCCTGTCCTGGACGCTAGTCCTGCCACCTCCCGTTCAGGGAGGGTCCTCTCTCTCCTCGGGCAGAAGTCGTGCAGCTCTCATAGGGACCGAGGGAGGGCGCACCAGAGGTCACCGTGTGCCCTACCCCAGGCCCCGCCCTGTCCTGAGCAGTGGGGGCAGCGAGGCAGGGAGCGCCTGCCCTTCCCTGGGAGGCCCTGTGCCCTCCTCTAGCCACAGCCTTCCTCGCCCTGCACCCCCTGCCTGGCCCGGTGCCCGTCTGCCCGAGCCCAGAGCTGTCTGGGGAGGACAAAGGACGATCCTCCACAGCAGTGGGCGCCTGTGCACAGCAGCACAGCCAGAGCCCTGGCCGCCCCTCTGCCTGGCCCTGCTAAATGGCTACAAATTGGAGGATAAAAGCACAGGCTTTCAAGCAATTTTGCCTTCAATCTCTGGAAACTGCTGCTCCTGGAGCTTCTGTGCGGGGACAGGGAGGAGAGAAGAAAGACACGGAGCCTATTGGGCTCGTGTCTGCAGCAAACAAACACACCGAGGGGCCTCTGCAGGCCAGCGAGCGCCGGAGGAGACAGAGCTGCGGCCCGGGACTGGCGGCTCGGCTGCTGTGTACTGAGCACCTACTGTGTGCCCGGAACTGCAGAGGGAGGACGGCCGGCGGGAACACACAGCTCAGGGCCCTGAGCTGCGGATGGAGGCGGTGCCCCGAGCCCAGCCTGTTGCCCCAGCAGGAGGCAGCCAGGGAACCCCAGCCAGGCTGAGGCAGAGGGCACGGGCCCCCATGGTCCTCCTGATGGGCCCTCGGGGCTATCACTGCTTTGTGCTTTGGGCATCTTGCCCACCTGGCAGTGGCTCTGAGGTGGCCCCCCGCGGACAAGCTCTAGACACCTGCCATGTACAAGTTGTTCCTACCGTGGGACAGAGGCCCTGGGCTCTCAGGGGGCACACCCACCCCTCCTTCAGTGAGATTACCAGGGGCAGAGCTGGGAGGAAGGGCCGGGGCCTCCTCGGCCAAGCTTCTGGGCCCTGCAACTGCCCGGCCGTCCTCCTGCACTGCCGGACCTCATTGCCAGGCAGAGGGTACAAGGACCAAGCCCTGACTGGCGCTTCTCAGTGTGGGCCTGGCCACAGGTCCTCGCAGGGGCCTGCGGGGCAGCGACGTTCTCCGTCCTGCAGCTGAGAACCAGGCCGCAGGGACTGGGCCAGTGCACCAGTGGAAGCCAGCACTGCAAGCCCAGCCCGGCTCCGACACCTGCACTGTCTCCATCACACTCTGCCTGGGCAGGCCTGGCTGCTGGGCCCCGGCTCTCTCCTGGCAGAACGGTCTGGGCCTTGCCACCTGAGGGGACCACCGGAGCCAGCACCCTGCTCTCCTCAAAAGTGGCAGCCTAGCAGGGCCTCACCCCGCGGGCGGGAAGTGGTTCTTTGCCACCGCAGCCATCCCCATCATTACTGAAATTGCTCCATTGTTGGCAGCGCTGGCACCTGCAGCAGGTGGGCACCGCTGTGCAAACCTGTCCTTAAGCCCTGGGTCCTGCCTCCCAGCAAAATGAGCTGATGGGGCTCAGCGTCCCCACTGCCCAGGCCTGGGGGCGTCTCCTGCTCCACAGCCAATTTCCTCCACCCTCTGTGGACTGGGAACGGGCTCAGGGAGACAGGAACTTCTGTCTGGCTGGCCAGCTCCCGGCTGTGACCTGGAGCAGGTCGGGAAGGAGCCTGACTCCCCGACCCCAGGACCGACAACCCTTCCCTCGCCAGGGTCTGTGCGGACAGAGGGCCACCTTGCTCCTGATGCCCGGGCCCTGTGGTACTCACGGTCATCCCTGCTGCAGTGGGGACAAACAGAGCTTGGGGACCCTACAGGAGTCAAGGTCAAGGGTTCGGGGTCAAGTTCCAGAAGGGCCCGAGTCTCCTGCTGAGGACACCCGAGGTCAGGGGCCGGAAGAGCCGCGGCTGGGCACCTCACCGTGCCCTCCTAGAAGAACAGGGAGTCCTCACCGGTGGGTGGTGCTCGCCTCACGGTACTGAAGATAGGCTCTGCTCGGAACACATAGTCCAGCCTCCATTTCCGCTTCACTCTCTCCTGGCCTGTGTGTATTTGTGTGTGTGGTACTGAGGACTGAACACGGAACTTTTGAACTGAGCCACAGTCCCAGCCCTCTTTAAATATTCTTCACTTTGCTAAGTTGCCGAGGCTGGGTAGTGACTTTTGACCTTCCTGCCTCAGCTTCCTACAGAGTGGGCCATTGTACCCAATTGAAGACCTCTTCTTCGATTCATCTAGTCCTCAATATATTGTGAGTATTACCTTCATTGTACACGGGAGGAGACTAAGGCACAGAGAGGCCAAGGAACCTGCTGGATGTCACACAGCCGATGAGACCCTGTGCCGGGCTACCTCCCCCAGGGCTTCCCGGCTCCCCCGGGTCTGAGTCACTTTCTGGCTCCTCTCCTCAGCCCAATAAGCCAGACACCGGCTCTGAAGTCCTCCTCTCCTCGGGACGGTCATTCTGTTGCTCCAGGAGCCATGGGGGCTGGGACCGCAGGGTAGCTCCCAGACCGCCAGGCTGGCTTTGGGGTGGAGCACCCTGCAGCCGCCCCAGCTAGCAGCGGGGCTGGGGTGCGGCCGGGCTGTCCTTGCAGCTGGGGACCCGGCAGCTTCCGAGGCTGAGGAAGGCGCCTACCTGGTGCCGCCAGCCACCAGCAGACTCTTTCCTAAAGCCGCGCAAGGTGTTCTTGTAACTGTGATCCCCAGCACTATGTGGCACAGCCTAGCACCCTGGCACCTCAGGGTTGGACAGATCACTGCTGCCCGTGGTGTGTCTGTCTCTGATTAACAGAAAAACGGAATTAATTATCCCAGAGCTCACGATTAGCTGTTTGTGGTGTGTGGCGCTACCCTGACCTCCGGGCGGAGGGTGACACCCTTCCTGTGACAGGCCAGCGCCTGGGCTTGAGTCCTTCCTTCGAGAGCCAGGCTGGCCTCAGCGCCCTCCCAGGGCCCCAGGGCTGGACCTCCAGCCTGCAGCACCACAGACTGCTACTAGCTGACTGGCCCGGTGGGTGGTAGCTCTGAACCCTCTTCTCTGCCCCTCAGGGCCACAGGCTTTCCTTGTAGCTGTGAGCTCCACCTGACAGCTATCTGCTCAGGGGCAGCCATTTGTTTGTTCCTTTTCATGTCATTAATTCACACTAAAGTGCGAAGGGCTGATTATCCTAGGGAGGGTGGGGACTGAAATTGCAACAGAT
>PVIC010057067.1:0-10747 GCA_004025085.1 Thryonomys swinderianus
CCAGCTGCCCGGCGTCGGGGCTCAGCCTCGCTGTCCGCCTCACCTGAGCACAGTGTACGGCCGCACTGTCTTCCCAGCAGGCCGTGCTGCCCCCCTGATCTCTGGTGACACTCGTGTACAGCCGTGAAGGGAGGGAGGCGGTGTGCCGTGCCATGTGACTCTGAGGGAGCCCTGGTGTGTTGTAGACGTGGCAGCATAGCTGGGTGCCACTGTCGGAAGCAAGGCTCGGATTTCTGGAAAGAGAACATACGTAGTCCCCACTCCAGCCGTCACTTTGGCTCAGAGAAAAATTGTCTTCTCTGAAGAAGTCCGTAGCCCTGACACCCACAGGCATCAGAACTTAAGCTGTTGGGACTGGTTCTGTGGGATTCACTCCAGTTCCAGTCCAAGCTGACTCTTGGGTCACTTGAGGTTTTGAAGTTACCTTTAAAGATATTTCTGTTACTGAATGTTGGTTAGGGTTAGTTTTGTCTGCTTGTGACAGAAAATTCAAAATAACAGCCTAAAGAGGGCAGGTATTTAATGCTGCAGCATACGGAGTCGGAGCCGGAGTGACTCCTTCCGGTGTTAAGGGCATCGCCCTCTTTTACGACACCGCTCTGGTGTCCTGAGCAAGCACCAGCTGTGCCCCGGTGGCTGCTCGTTCTTCGTGGCTCAGAAGGACGCGTGCTTTCCTCCGTGGAGACCCCCTGGGTGTCGCGCAAGTGCTCCTGTCGCTCACACCCTTCTGGTCAGATCATCGCTGCTTGGCCACAGGGAAGCTGGAGAAACGGAGCCTTCATAATTGACCAGTTGCTCAGCCAGAAGTGGACAGTTATAGGACTCAGGACAAAAGGAAGATGAAAAACTATGACAGACAGCTGTCCTGGCTTCACTGGGTTTTCAGGTCGTTCAGGCTTACTGGTTATTATGAAGGCAGGGACTGAATTCAGTTCACATATTTCAGATGGATGTTTCCCAGACATAGTTTACATCAGTATTTGAACATTAAGAATGACATAAATTTTTAATATTAGTTCAGTGAGTGGGCAGTTCTGTGTTCTTTCTAGCATGTTTAATCTAGGATTTGTTTTTAAAATCTAAAAAAAAAAAATAGGATTAATCTCCGTGCAGGAGAAGATTCCTAAGTGGGCTGAAGGCTCTCCTCTTCCTCTTTCTGCCTTCCTTCCCCTCCTTCTTTTTCTTCCCCCGTCCACTGTGTCTCTATCTTTGCTGAATAGCAGACACGATGTTTTCTTTGAGAAGACAGTGTGCTAGGAGAAGTTTAAGAATAATTTTCCTCAGCCTACTCACCCCGGCTTTGAACAGAGTGATCTCATATGCATGAGGGGCGCTGAAGAGCTCCTGTGGCTTGTGGGGTGCGGGGCGCGGCGGGCGCGGAGAGGCCTGCGCTGGGCGGGGGCGGGGGCGGGGCCCGCTCGCCCTAAGGGAGGCTGTGAACACATTTAAGTCCGCAGCAAAGTCGCAAATGGTACGTGGTGTTTCCAAGTTTGGCTGTTTGTGCTTTCCTGACTAGTTCATGTTAGCAGTAATCCAGTACCCCGTGTTTTGGAATCCCTTCATAGTAGCACCCAGCGTCTTCCAAAGCTGGGGGCAATTCTAATGGGCCCTTTCTGCACGCACACACATACACAGGCTGGAGTCAGTGAAAATGTTCGGATTTGTGCTGAAAGCAGCCTCAGCTTCCCCGCGCGGAAGGCATTGCTACCTTTTCTGTACTAGCTAGAATTAAAAACAAAGCAAAACAAAATAAAAGCAAAACCATGTTGTTTGTTTCTCTAAGAGGTTTCATCTTGTCCAGGGTCTCTCTGTCGATGGGAGGGAAAATAGCCAGGAACTGTGTCCTGGCTTCCACATCTCATGTGCTGCCTGTTTCTGAAGGTCAGTGTTTCTCTGGATCTCAGTTTTTGTTTTCTAACAACGCAAAAGGTGCGCCTCCTTCACTGGACTTCTGGGAGCCCTGAAGTGTGTGCATGAATGATCCAGCCCAGCGCTGTGCTCAACAGATGTTCCTTTCTCTGTCTTGACTTTCTTTCTCCTGTCTTTGGATCAGAACTCTACCGTGTATAGGGGAAGAATCAATGGTCTGATTTGGTACACAAATTTATATGAATCGGGTATGAAATGCAAAGCTATCAAAACAAACTTGAGGGCCAAACTCTACATCCCTGGGTGCCGGAGTGTGGTTCTGGCCCAACGCTGTCAGCATCACTGGAGACTTTCTGGAGAGGCAGATTCTTGTGCTCTACTAAGACCCCCTAAGCAGAAGCCTACCACTTGTGCTTTTAGATTAGGAGGCCATTTGAATGTATTCTGTCTTGTGAGAGACACGGTCTCTACTTAGTTGATTCTCGGACTTGTTGGAGCTGAGACTTCCCCTGGGAAGTTTATTTTAAATCTTGTTTTAAACCATGATTGCTAGAGGCCCCACCAAAAGATTCTGATTCAGTGGATGGCGGAGAAAACAGGTCTGAGCTTTTCCAGAGGGCCACCGCAGGTGCCAGTGAGCGGGTTTGAGAAACGACTCTGAAGAGTTTCTGTCTTGACCTCGCTGCTGCCTCCCCACTTCCCTTCCTTGTGCTGTTTCTCTCCGCCTGCGTGTGCTCGTTGTGGGGGTGGAAGCTGGGTGGAGAGTTCTCTCCGTCGTCGGTGCTTGGGAAGGGATGGCGGCTGCCTGGGGTGTTCGCCAGGGGCTGCAGAAAGTCCAGATGCGTCCGCGTCCCCCCTGCGGCTCTCGGTGGTCGTCTGCGGCAGCAGTCTCCTGATTTCAAGTGTGGCCTTGCCGTGCGGGAAGCTGGAAAGAAGAAAGCTTTGAAGAGTAGGAGATTTCCTGTGTGCTTTCTCCAAGGAGCTCATGAAATGCTGACATTTCGCTGTATTAGCTTTCAGTGCTGCTCATAGGCGCCCTTTAATAAAAGTATGGATCATACTGATGTACGTAGTCATACAGCCTGCTTTTTTAACCCAGAATTATATTAACATGGTTTTGTTTGGTTTCTTCTCTTCCCAGTTTCAGAGTGCACATCAGATGGCTCCGTGCATAGTTGTAATGAGCTTTGGCATTTCCTTTCGGTCAATGTCATTCTCACTTTCTGATTCTAGGTGTAAACACCCTTATGAAGACATTTGTTACAGCTTTCCTAATTACTTCCTTAGAACGGATTCCTAGATATAGACCGGCTGGGCCAAAAGCTAGAAACATTTGAGCGTCCTTGTTAAGCAGAACTCAGTTGTTTCCACGAGGGCTATGTCATGTCACTCCCGCTTTCGGAAGGAGAAGGCACCTTGCCTTGCGCTTGCAGACATGGCAGCTACCTACCTTAGAAACCAGAGCCCCACCACCTGAGTCCGTGTCCTTGCCTCCACTGTCATTCTGTGTCTGTGGTCGTGGGTATCTACACCCACATGTCTTTATCTCCGTTACTCATCTTGGGGAGTCATGTTTATCTTTGTGTCTGACAGCTTTCATTTTGCGATTTTTCATGCGATCTTGGGATTCGAGGCTATTGGGCATTCTCAGCTTTGCTCTCTTGTAACTTCATCTTTGTTATATCTGAGTTTCATCTTTGACGCATTTGTGCGTTTTAACCTAGTCATGCCCTGTATACTGGCACATTCCAGAATGGCATTTAGGACACTTGATAGTGCTGTGGGATATGGCAGCAAAAGGCATGTGAACAAGGTAGATGGATTACCCTAAATCACGCAGGTGTGTGTAATCTGCTGAAGGAGTAATATGAGCCTCTAGCAGCACACACATAGACACACAGAAACATACATAGATACACACACATAGACACACAGAATTCACAGACACATGCATCCAAGGCATCACAAAGGGAAATCTCTCTTAGGACCCTTAACTGAAAGAGTAAGAGAATTCTTTTTTTTCTTTTCCTTGACAAATGAACGTTTCATTGAAGCATCAAATGATGTGTATGATCTGTGCAGATGCCATTTTTGCCCTGTTTTCTATCCGTGATTGGCTGAACCTGTGGATGCAGACCCTATAGGTGTGTGGCCCCACCTGTGTTTGGGAGATGGGGAGGCTTAGAAAGACAAGAAAGAAGAAGGATTGGACTTTTTTCTATCATGGGGTCAAGGCCATGCATTTATGCATTCTGTTTTTGTGTACATTGAGTCCTCTGGCCTTCTTCAGAGTAGGGATATAGCTAAATAATTCTGCACTTGAATTTTATATAATTTTGCTTCTTAGACCATATGCCTTAGTATTTGGTTCAGAAAATACGGAGTTCCTAGCTGACTATACATTCATTCATTTTGTCCTTCATCTCTCTCTGTGGAGGACTTCCTGCTCTGTAGTTCTGCAGTGCTGCTAAGCACTTATTCTCTGCAGTAGAACTGTGCGCATGGCTAGTGATTGGAAGGGCTGACGCCCGTTCCCGCTCTGTGTCACGTTTCCTCTGCTCTGAAACCCCTGCTGTTCCGACTCGGCGGAGTGCCAGTGTAGATTAGACTGCTCACGCTGAGCTAGGACATAGGTAGATTTTCTGGTTTGGAGAGAGATACTAAACTTCTGAAGAGATTTTCTGAAGCATTAAGGAGAAGCAGTATTGAGTATGCCTCTGATAGCATGTGAAGCCCCTTAAATGAACCTGTGACCATTATTTCTGTTTGTGCCCTGTGTTCAGCCTGATGTGGACCCTACTGCACAAGTCCATTCCACAGACCTCTGTGAAGCTGGCGACCGCAGCCTTCCTCAGCAACAGCCGCACCTGAGCACATCTGACCCAGTTAGGTAACAGTCAGATAACTTAGCCAGGGTGTTTTTCTCCACTAGCTTTCAGACTCTTGAAACACTTTCACATTCATTGTCTCAAACCCTGGTGCTGTTTTCTTCCGGTCTTCAGTCTAGCTTCCAAAAATCTATAGCTTCTGGAGATGCACGATGCGTGTATTCCTTGGACGTGTACCAGGTTGCTCAGATTGAGTAGTTACTGTGCTTTTGTTTGTATGTTCCCTTCCAGAGGAAGGAGCTTGGAATGGCAAGGATGGTGCTGGCTGGGGTTACCCTGCAGGGACACCAATCTGGATTTATGTCTTAGATAGCTAAAAATCATCTTTAGGCGTGTACATAGTCAGAGGTTGGCCCAAATGAGGGTGCTAGAACCAAGCTATTGCTTTTTAAAAATCCTAGTTAATTTTACTTACAATAACACCCAGAAATCTAAGTGGATTTTAAATGATGTAATTTTCATTACTAGTAACAGAAAATTGCCTTCAGGGCTCTGATTCTGCAGGACCTGACTCCACATGTGATGTATAGCTGTGGCTAGGGTGGGTGGTAAATTAGAATTCGAGTATTTCCCTTAACACTTCACTTCTCTATCAGGTATGTGAAGATAAGCTTTTGTCCTACTTTTGTGGGGCAAAAGCAATGCATGAACATGACCAGCCCACAAAACACCCTTTAAGCCTGCCTGCCTGAACTGGTGTGGAAACTTGGTGAACCTTCACCTGGCGCGGAGCAAACCTGTATTTGTCTTGTTCCCATCACTGGCAAACATAATATACCTTACCCTGGAGTCATGTGCCGTTTTAAAGATTATATGAGACTCTTGACTTCAGATAATAATAAATTTTAGCTGAAATTTTATTTGAATAAGGCCTCACATACAGAGTTCAGTATTGTACAAAAACAAAACAGTAAATTAAAATCCAGCCCTTGAAAACTGTCCTATTTTAAGTGAGCAACTTTGTCTTCAACAAAGATTGATTTTGTCCTCTGCTGGAATGAAGCCTTGTGCCAGATACAGGTTCCCAGCCTGATGTGGACCCAGTTCTTTCTTTCTTTTTCTCATAGATTTTAAAAATTGAATTCTTTATTGGTACATTTTTTATATAGCTCACAATCAAACTCAACATTGGGGAATTTGTACCAGTATATGACACGAGTTAATTCTCATTTTACCCACCCTACAAGTCCCCACCCCTATATACATGTCCTTCTTTTTCTTTTCAAACATATGTAAATCAGTAAATGTAATACACTATCTTAACAGACTCAAGGACAAAAACCATGTGGTCATCTTAATAGATGCAGAAAAAGTGTCTGACAAAATCTAACACCCATTCAATGATCAAAACCCTACAGAGAATCGGAATAGATGGACTTTATCTCAAACTAATAAAGCGATTTATGAGAAACCAACAGCCAGCATTTTACTAAGTGGGCAACAACTGAAACCTTTTATACTAAGATCAGGAATGAGACAAGGATGTCTGCTGTCACCAGTTCTTTCTTAATGAGCAGAATTGGTAGTGAGATCTGAAGTGAGGGTCCATAAAATCTTATTAAGTTGCTAGAATCTTGGCAGCTTTCCTGACTGTATCAAATGATTTAAAGCCAAGTGGAGATGAAAGTGAAATGAGTTAAAAGGTTAGGCGTGTCCTGAAATTGTAATCGTAGGCTCTGCAGGGTAGCATCCGCCCTGCTGCGGCCCAGTTAGCGGTGGGCTCTTGGCGACGAGTCACTGTCGTGGTTCCGTGATGGACAAGTCTGTAAGATGTGGTTGGGATGGCTGGTGGTTTTGAAAGGACTCACGCTTTATGTTTTCATAGCTGTGACACATTTCTTCTCACCGTGGCCACACTTTGCCAGCGACCCCCACTTATAATGGGTCCTTGTCATAAAGGATTTTGAAATATATTGGAGGGTTAGTTATGCAGCTGTGTAGCAGGCAAAGCTCCAGGCTCTCAGAGTCCATCCAGAAGTGGTGACCCCTGGGGTCATGGAACTTAACCGAAGTGAGCAGTGGGTATACTCTGCACTTCTAAAGTGGCATGCCATGTATCTTCTGTTATCTGACAGGAAGAATGAATGAAGCAAAGAAAGGAAGGAACAAGAGGCAGGGTGGAAAGTTGATAAGAGGTTTTGAGTATCAGCTAGGAAGAGGGTGAATAATGTTACTCTTTTTGTGTTATTTTAGAGAAATTTCCCCATCATACTGGGCCTGATTCTTCCCGTTGAATGATGAATGAGTGAATATAAGTAGCAGTTACAGAGACTTTAGTTACATACCCTAGTTGTTCCGCAGCGTATTTAAACTAACCAGTACTCTGGAACATTAAGAAATACACGCATAAATGTCCTAGATTAATGTCCTGCTTGTTGATTTTACGGTTTTGACAAGCAAGGGGAAAATAATCGACACTAGTTTTGTGATCTCTTGAATGTAAAGCAGTGGTGGATATTTAAGAAATACAGTGCATGGAAGAATGGGCGCTATGGACAGGGAGCCCCTGGGCATGTTCTCCCAGCGTCACCTGCAGGTGACATTAACCTCCTCGAAGGCGACGTTGCCCCCGTTTCCTCGAGGATGACGGGAGCAACATCCTTCCTCCTGTGTCCTTGGCCCCCCGTTTCCCACTCTGCGGCGGAGGCCGGGGCCCGCTCCAGCGCCCTCTCAGGCGGCCTGCCACACGGCACCCGTTTCCCAGTCTTTCCCACCTCCTGCTGTGACATCGCCACTCTCACTGCACAGCGGCCAGGTGCCGAGTTTTCCGTGTCTTGCTTTGCTGTGCAGTCTGAGGTGGCAGCAGATGAGAGCTTAGGAGAAGTTAAGTGATCTTTAAGGAAAAAGCCATTTATCAAGTAAGAGCGAACTTCCAAAGTTAAATGAATCATAATCTGTATTTGTACTTAAGACTGAGACTAGATGTGACTTTGTTTCCTTGTTTCCTACACTGTGCAAAAATCTTGATGGTTACTTTGTGGAGCTGACAGCTCACCAGTGAGCCCAGGGGAGGATCCCAGCGAGGAACTGGCTGGCTGGAGAAGGCTCTCGAGACTTCGTAAGTGAGGCCAGGGATACAAATACTTCCTCTTCTAGTATGTACGTTGTCCGTCCCACTGATGTCTCTACTTAAAACAGCAGAGTGCACAGAAGAAGCCTCTTTAGTACATATAAATGCAGAGCTGAAAATGCACCCACAGGTTTTTAAGGAGGTATGCATCTGTAGGCGTTCCAGGAGAAGCTCTGTTACGTTTACAGTTTAGATTTAGGATGTTCCTCAAAAGGTTTGTGTGTTTGAGACGGCGATGGATCATTGGGATGATGGGTCACTGCTGCAGCAAGCCACAGTTGAAGGTTGTCTTAGGAGGTGTGTCTGGTCGGAAGAGGTGGGTCGCGGGGACTGGACCCAGAAGGGTCTGTCTGCTCTGTTGCTCCTCCCGTCTCTCTCTGCTTCCCGGCTGCCACACTGTGAGCAGCTTTCCTCGTCAGACCCTCCCCAGGCCCTTCCTGCGCCAGAGCCAGCTGTCTAGGGACTGAGAACGTGAGCCCTGAGCCTGTCACAGGCTGTGGGGCATGGGTGTTGTGTCCCAGCCCCGGGAAAGTAACTAAAACAGTTGTTCTGATAAAATGAGCAGTCCTACTTTTATCTCCAGTGATAAATGTGCGAAATTATGTATGGTTTACCTCCCAGAGATTTCACTAGTGTCTCTTCCACTTGCCTCCTGAAAATATTAAGCCATGGCCCAGTTTTATACTGTAGCTATAAAATGAGCCTGAAACTTTTATGTGACACGGTAGCTCTGGTCCTTTGTGGCCACTGAGTGCATCAAGTGTGGCTGGTCTAAAAGAGTTGTGCTGAGGATATAAAAAGCACACAGATTGACTGCCTGTGTAAATCAGAATATCTCTCTATATTGGGATGAATAAAATATATTTAACTTAGATTTATTAATGTGCTTGCTAGAAAATTTTAAATTGCTCATGTGGCTTACATTTGTGGTTTCTATTATATTTCTGATGATAGCTCTGTCCTGAAGTAAGCTATTGTTTTAATTTAGAAAGTTATTGCTTAAAACTTATATCCTAATTAGTATTATGTGGCTATAATCAACTTTTTGTGGTACAGTATTACAGAATAAGTCTTTTAAGCAAGTAATCGATCCTTATGTATATAACCAGATTTTATATATTTATATATAGCTTTTCAGGCCTGAGATTTTATTCCACTAGCTGTGTATGTTTGAGGCACATTAGAATTTTGGAACTAGTACAAGGTTCACTTCTGTTGGGTTTACCCACTTCTGTTGGCGATATTCTTCTGAACTGGACAGATGGTGACATGATACTGGGCATTCTTAGTTAGTTTGAATGCCCTCAACATCAGCTTCTTGGGATATTTACCTATTTCCTTATCATAAGGACCCAGTAATGAAAAAGAAATGTTCTCTATAGTGATTGAGGCAGCAAATCAAACATTAATACAAGTCCTTGGAATTCCAAGGACTGAGCTTGAAGAAATTAGTCCTCTTCTCACTGACAGCACAGATTTGGAAATGTGTGACATGTTCTCATGACAGCACAAGTTGCCTGATGCACCCTCGTTGGGCTCATGGGGATGGTATGAGAGCATGGCTTCCCTGCGGCCTCCTGCCTTCCTCCACAGTAGCCAACAGCACTTCACATTTATATTAATGATAGCAAGAGAAAAATCAGACTTGTCCTGTACTCCTTCGGCTTACTTAAATTTTGCTTTTAAGGCTCTGTTTTCTGACACTGAACCTTTCTCAGGAGAATGCTAATCATACTTTTCTTATACATGATAGATTCTGGTCTTGAATGATTAGAATCATGTAGTTTACATGAAAATTGAAGCTTCCTTGAACGTGCATAGACAAGTTAGAAATGGCTTTAGATAGCCCAAATTAGACTGTTTTCTCTGTAACTCATCAAAAAAAATGGAGTAATAACCTACATTTGTTCAGTGTGGTGTTGCCCACAGAATTGTTCAGTGTGGTGTTGCCCATCTTCTGCCCAGGTCCTAGGGCCAGAAAGATGTCAGCCTCATACCAGTCAGGGGCCTAAGATGTAGAAGAGGCCGTTTCTGTGTTGATGTTTTCTTCCTCTTCACCCGAGTACTTCAGCATTTCCAAAAGCTGAGCAGTTTTAGATGAAAGAAAAGAATCATCCTCATGAGCTGAGTTGGTAGAAGCCTCCAGCCATCGTGGACATCTACAAAGCACCCCTTGTGCAAGTTAGCATTTCCAGGAAAGGGTGGGGGGGACTCCCATAGGATTTTCTTTTTAAAATTTTCTCTCATTAGACATCTTGGGCTTCGCTTGCACCTAAGAAATACAAATGGGTTTAAGTGACCTTATACAATTACAGTGACTATAGTTATAATTCTGAGCTTATTGCCCATGTTGTATGTTTGATGCTGTTGAAGGAACTTCACATGTTTACATTGTTCTATCTCTGTAATGACCCAGATAGTGTTTATTGCCTGCAGTTTCTCATGAGCAACCTGATCTACAGAGAAGTTGAGGAACTCACTGAAAACCACACAGTTAACAGGTGGCCAATCCAGGATATAAAACCAAGCTCCCTCCCTCCCTCCCTTTAAAATTCATAAACCATCTTGTTTTGCAGAAGGTTAAAATAAATTTATCTGTCTAGATCTTTATGTTAGATTATTGTCTTGGATGACTTGAACTGGTCGTTTCTGCGTCCTATTGAAAAGAATTCTTTCCTTCCTCACCTTGTATTAGAAACTAACCTAAACCTGTTAGATTTTTTTTTTTTTTTTTGCTTTTTGGAGACAGGGTCTCACTTTGTAGTTCAGGCTGGCCCTGAGCTCACTATGGTGCTCAGGCAAGCCGCCGCGAACTCAGCAATCCTCCTGTCTCTGCCTCCCGAGTGCTGGGATGACAGGCATGAGCCACCACGTCTGGTATTGTAGTATGCAGTGTTGATTATTGGTGGGCGTGTCTCCA
>PVIC010057068.1:0-10772 GCA_004025085.1 Thryonomys swinderianus
GAAGGAAGGAAGGAAGGAAGGAAGGAAGGAAGGAAGGAAGGAAGGAAGGAAGGAAGGAAGACATGGGTTGGGGGCAGGGGAAAGGGAAAAAAATGAGAATCAAGATGTATCATGTACAGGTAAAAATTGTCAATGTTGAATGTGATCATAGTGTATATGAAAAATGTACCAATAAAATCAATCAAAACAAAAGAAAACAAAAAGATCTCTAGAAACCCGCGTCCCTGAAGCTGGGAAAGAGATGACTTGGGGGCACATGTTCTGGCTTCCATTAAGCACGTATTTACTGAGCGTTTACTCTGGGGTGGGCTTTGTCAGAAGCATGGGTGATACTAGTCAGGAAATAAGAAAAACATGAATAACTACGATAAAATTATACATACACTTAAACCTTGACCCAGGAATCCCATTTTTGGGATCTTAGCCCAGAGCTTCATTTGCACTATGAAAATCATCCTGACGGAAATGTCAACAATACCAAAGTTGAGAAATTGAGGACTGCCCCTCCCCGCCCCGCCCACAGCCAGTCCGCACACCCCATGCCTGCAGCCCTCCCACCGGGTCACAGGAGAGAGCTCCAGGCAGACTCCTGTACCTGCACCCGTGTTGGTCAGTGACAGGGTAGGAGTCAGTGGGAAACCAGCACACATAATCTTGTGCTCTCTCCCAACGCTGCAAAGGGCAAAGCACGCAATAAACATACAATGGGAGGAAATGACTAAAAATGTCAAAGTGCTCATTTTAGGTAACAGAAACATTTTTTCCTCTCTCATTTCTCTTTTTCTCTCCCCTATATTTCCTAGGAACCACGTAAGACATTTCTAAAAATTTTAAACTTTAATTATACAACTGACTCATGGATATACTCTCCTGATATCTAAAACAAAAGCCAAGTATGGTGGCACATACCTCTGATCCCAGCACTCAGGAGGCTGAGGCAGGAGGATCACCATAACTTTGAGCCCAGCCTGTGCTACACAGTGAGTTTAAAGCCAGTTTGGACTGGATAGCCATACCCTATCCAAGGGAGGAGTTAGAAATGAGGCAACCAGGCCAGTCTAGCAGCATCAGCTGCCTGAACACCACCTGTCCTCGGAGGTAACTGCTGTTGCTGGGATGCTGAGTCATCAATAACTTGTCCATTGCTCTCTATACCAGCTGGCAGGGAAGGACCAGAGTCAGCCAGCATTTGATAGTAGGCTTTAAATTGCTGGCCAGTCTGATGGGTGAACATTAGGACCTCTTTGCTGGAGATGTAGCTCAGTGGTGCTGCACCTGGTTGTCAAGTACAAAGTCCTGAGTTCCCAGGTACAAAAAAGAAAAAAAAAATATATATATATACATATACACACATATGTACAAAAGCTTTGTTTCCATTTTTCTTTGTTTTCTTTTTTCTTGTCCCTTCCTTCATTTCTCTCTTCCCCCTTTCTTGTTCCCCTTCCAATCTGAACATTTTCTTTCCATTTCCCAATATCTATTACATGTTTTAGTCCTTATTTCCACTTCGGTTTCTCACACCAGAGAAACAGTGCCGACAGCCATTTTGCTTTAATTTGCATTTCTCTTGTGATGAGGGAGAGGGAATATCTTCCAATGTTCATTTCTTCTTTGCAAGGCTAATGACTGAACCCAGGACCCTGCGCATGCTAGATCAGCACTCTGCCACTAAACTACATCCCAGCTCTGTTTTTGCTTTTAAATGATTTAAATTTTTAATCCATGTACCTGCACACCGTAGAAGATTCTAACATGGTGGGTGGTGGAGAGTTTGTCTCCTTCCCGTAAGTTTGAAGCCCAGCTCTACAGCCCTCGAAACAGAAGCCACATCTGACAGATGTGTCTGGGGGTTTGTTCCAGAGACACTTAGCATATATAATCACTTACATATATAACTTTCAGTTTTTATCAAAACTGTGAAATTGCCTGTCATTCTGTACTTTGGCCCCAACCCCATTTAATCCTGAAAAGTGGCTTATCCCACTATACACAGAGCCATCCCATAATTGTTCCTAATTCCAAAGTATCCCATTTGATAAACACACTACAGTCTGTTGAAACAGCTCCCTTACACTGGCAATTTGAAGGGCTTCCAAGATTTTGCTACAGTGAATATTCTTGTACATATTTAATTTCTCATATATGGGAGTATATTTGTAGGAAAATTTCTTAGAAGTGAAGTGAAATTTTTGGGTCAAAGAGCAAATGTATTTTTAATTTTTTTTTTTCCGACAAGGTCTCACTGCATTGGCCAGTCTGGCCTTCACCATCCCATTGTCTTGCTCCAGTCTACTGAGTAGCTGATTTTATAGGTTTAAATCAGAATGCCTAATTTAAAATGCTTTTTAAGATTACTAAGTTATGGACTGGGAATTTAGCTCAGAGGATTTGGTGCCTGCCTTGCAAGTGCAAGGTCCGGAGTTTGATCCCTGGTAACCACATACCACAGGTGGCTCACACCTGTCATCCCACCACTCGGGAGGCAGAGGCAAGAGGACTGCTATGAGTTCAAGGCTTGTCTGGGGTACATAATGAGCTCAGGGCTAGTCTGAACTACAAAGTGAAGCCCTGTCTCAAAAAACAAAACAGATTGCTAAATTATTCTTTATATCAACTTACTTACTGATTCTGTCACATTATGATTTTAAAAAACTGTTTGATATTAATTCAGAGAGAAACATAGACACTGTATTTGATAATAAGGAAACATAATGAAACAACTACTGCCAGGCATGGTGGCGAAGGCCTATAATCCCAGCACCTGGAAAGCTGAGGCAGGAGGATTGGTGTAAAAGTTTGGGTCAGATTCCTGATCCTCCTGCCTCAGCCTGGGCAACATAGTGAGTTGAAGGCCAGTTTGGGCTACATAGATAGCAACATCTTGTCTCAAAAAAAAAAAAAAAAACAAAACAACACAGGGCCAAGGATTTAGCTCAGTGGTTCAAGTATCTGCCTGGCAAGTCCAAGGTCCGGAGTTCAATCCCTGGTAACCACATACCACAGTGCCGGGCATGGTGGCTCACGCCTGTAATCCCAGCACTTGAGAGGCAGAGGCAGGAGGATTGCTGTGAATTTGAGGCTAATTTGGGCTATATAATGAGCTCAGGACCAGCCTGAACTACAAAGGGAGACCTTGTCTCAAAAAACTAAAAGAAACAAAAACAAAAAACTACTATGTCTCAAGAACTCACACATATAGCCATAAATACAACATATTTGAGGTACAGTGGGTTGAGGCTTTTGTTTAATACACCTACAAGGTAGATGGCAGAGCCAGGAACTGAACATCAATTTAACATGCTCTTGCTTGGGCCTGGGCCTGGGCCTTGTCACCATGCAAGAAGCAGACACCCTGGTATGAGGAACCAGATTCCAGTGTAACTCACGGTGATGTCACATGACCATGTCTGCAAACACAGGCCCAGAACATAGGGCTCAAGGCAGGGCTGGGGCAGGGACAGAAAGGGCTGCACAGAGACAACAGCCTTCTAGATAAGACCTCCCATCCAAGAAGCAGTTACTCCTGGTGAGAGGAGGAAAGGGTGCTCAGAGGAAGGGGACCAACATCCATATAAAGATGTCTGACAACCAGTGGAGAAAGGAGGCCATGTGAGGCACAGGCTCTGGTGCCACAGGGGGAAAGGCGGGCTGCAGGCTAAAGGCTGGGTGCTCACATGCCCCTCGGCACAGCACAGCTTCAGGTGGCATGGACAGAGCTCAGACTAAGAAGCCAGCTGCACTAGAGTCACCGCCCTTGGCTTTTTGTAGCAGGGGATCTTTCTCCTGCTCTGTCCAGAAGAGAAGGTCATTCTTTTTTTTTTTTTTGCTTTTGAGACAGGGTCTCGCTTTGTAGTTCAGGCTGGCCCTGAGCTCACTATGGTGCCCAGGCAAGCCGCCGCGAACTCAGCAATCCTCCTGTCTCTGCCTCCCGAGTGCTGGGATTACAGGCGTGAGCCACCACGTCCGGCATTGTGGTATGCGGTGTTGATTGTTGATGGGCGTGTCTCCACGCCCAGCATTCTATGTGGTTACCGGGGATCGAACTCAGGACCTTACGCTTGCGAGGCAGGCGCCGGAACCACTGAGCTAACCCTCCGGCCCAAGAAGGTCATTCTTAAAGTCGTTATGGGAACCACCCTGGGGATTTAGCTCAGTAGGTCCAGTCCCTGCCTCACCAGCATAAGGTCCTGAGTTTGATCCCTGGTACAATAAAAAGAAATGTATAATCTTTTCCACTATGATGTTAAAAAAAATTATAGCCAGGGGTGATGGCCTCCTGTAACCCGAGCATTCCAGGACACCGAGACAAACCGGAGCATCGCAAGTGTGAGCCCCGCTTGGAAAACCTAGCAACTCAGCAAAACCTTGTCTCAAAAAACAAAGTAAAAAGGGGCAGGGATGGAGCTCAGGGTGAAGGGCCTGGATTCAATCTTCAGTATGGAGGAAAAAACCTGGCAGAGGACGGGTGACAGCTCCTCTCATCTGCAGGCAGCAGGTGATGTGGTGACAGCTCAGACCGAGCACCGCGCATAAGCGTCTGACCCCGGCCGTGCCAGCCCTTCTCCCAGGCCCAGAGCCACAACTCTCAGCAGTTCAGATACATGCAGCTGTAGAGTTTAAAAGTTAATTATTTGGGTCTTACTGTGTAAGTTCCTCATTTAACCATCTGATTGAACAAGCATTATGATCCCTATTTTACAGAGGAAGAAACTGAGGTGCTGGGAAAGCTTTAAGCCACTTGCCAAAAGCCACGTAACTGGGACCTACTCAAGCCCCTGTCTTGCTCTTCTCAGATCTGCCTTTTCCCTGGGAAACTGGGTCAGGGTCTGGTTATCATCAGCGATGGCTTCTCTTTCATGGAGTCTCCCTGAAGCTGCCTAAACTCTGGAAGTCACTGGATCCTGTCGGAACAGCTTAGCCTCAGACCTGGAGGCAGAGGGTGAGGGAGGTGCAGAAGTGACAGGTGGCTGCACGCATGGCAGGAAGAAGCGCTGTGCATGTGAGGAGGAGGAGGAGGCCTTGTGTCCCCCCGCAGTGGGCATCGGCCTGGCTGGCATCATCTTACAGCTACATCGGCTGCTGAGCCTTTGGAGTGTGACCAGATCACAATGTGGAAGGCTGTAAGTAGGAAATGCACAGCGAATTTCAAAAACAATTCTTAAAAGAGGAATGTAAGGGCTGGAGATTTAGCTCAGTAGTTCCAGCGCCTGCCTAGCAAGCGCGAGGTCCCGGGTTCCATCCCACCCACATACAACAATATGGGCATGGTGGTCAAGCCCGTAGGCAATCGGTAACACATACCACAGATGCCAGGCATGGTGGCTCACACCTGTAATCCCAGCACTCGGGAGGCAGAGACAGGAGGATTGCTGAGTTCGAGGCTTGCCTGGGCTACACAGTGAGGTCAGGGCCAGCCAGAACAACAAAGCAAGACCCTGTCTCAAAAAAAAAAGCGGGGGGATGTAAAATAGCTGAATAACTGTTATACTAACTACATATTGAAATAACATTTTAGATACATGGAGATAAGCGAAAGTAATTTTTTTTTTTGCACTACTAGGGATCGAACTCATGACTTTGTGTTTGTAAGGCAGGCAGCCTCATCACTGAGCTCAGTCCCTGACCCCAAAATTATTAAACTTTACACCATCTGGCCCTTTTTTATCTTTGTTAAGTAGCTACTAGAAATGATGAGCTCACATCGTTCTCCCATTGAAGAGCTCTGCTTACAAACTGCCTCCAGGCGACCTGAGGACCGGCCCTTGCCCAGAACGGTTGTTCCACAGGAAGAAGGGTCCCAGCTGTGTGGGTCCACCGGGGCTGGGGGACCGGCCCGGGTTCCTGCGACGGGTTCGCCTCCTCTGTGCTCTGCCGCCCTCTAGCGGCGATTCTTTCGCATCGTTTTTTTGCTGATGGAACTAAATTGAAACACTTCGTGGTTTCAAACCCTTCATTCCACTTACCTACTATCCTGTTTTGATTGTAGTTGACGCAAAACATTTGATGAAAGAATTTAGGCCTTTCCGTACTGCCTATTTACTCTTTTTTTCTTATTTACTATCTTGAACATCACCTCAACAAGCATCAATGCAATTAAAGATGTCTTCAGTCTCTTAACCTCTCTACCTGTGCCTTCTATTGGTGAAAAGTTAGCAGTTGTGGCTGGGCATGGCAGCACATGCCTGTAGTCCCACCACTCGGGAGGCTGCGGCAGAAGGATCTACACAAGTTCAAGGCCAGCGTGGGCTACACAGTGAGTTCAAGGCCAGGCTGAATTACAGAGTGAGACTCTGTATTTTAAAATTTATCAATTACATGTGGAAAACTGAATGTTAACAAGTAATTTGATTTGGGGAGCTAGATTTCCCATTCCTGGTAGTAGGGACTGACTCCAGGGCCTTCATGATGAGCTACATGCCTAGCCTTTTTTATTTTGAGACAAGTGCTCACTAAGCCAGTGAGTTGCCCAAGCTTGAGTCAGATTCCTGATCTTCCTGCCTCAGTCTCCCAGAGATTTGAGATTACAGCTGTGGGCCATCTAGAGAGCTAGAAATTTAGTTTCAAAAAACACAGTTTCCTTTTGTTGGTAAATGAGCTAATGGTGTGTAACAGATTAAACTCCATTGTGAAGATTATGAAGCAATATTATATGTAAAACAGCACAGTTCCTGGGACATTATAAACTCTCAGTGCTAATAAGTAAGATAATATGATCAAAATATATTATACACTTCATGTTTAAACCCTCAAAATGTGAAACTGGCAGGCAAGATATGTGATGAGGGTGGAAGTGATGACCAAATTGTCTTTATGGATGTATGCACCTGCCAAAATGAAAAATTAAACTATAAATGTAGCTATTAATATAGGAAATTGTTACTATACAAGCAGAAATCTTTTGAGAGTAGTATTTGTCCTTGTATGCTAGGACCCTGGTTCAGAAACTCTGTGTGTGTGTGTGTGTGTGTGTGCATGTGCGCGCATGCGTGTACTAGTGGGAATTAAACCCAGGACCTTGCACTGAAGTACATTCCCAGCTCTTTTTAAAAAAGAAACATTTTTTTTAAACAAACCTAAAGTGGATCTCACTAAGTTTCCTAGGCTGGGCTCAAACTTGCCATCTTCCTGCCTCAGCCTCCTGAGCAGCTGGGTTTATAGCCATGCATCCTTGCATATGCCAGAACCTTCTTGATGGGCAAACAAGAGGCTGAAAAGGGACTAAATTGCAGTGAGTCACTGGGCTGACAAAATGCCCAGTTGGTCAAGATCTTCCTGGAAAATTATTCAGCTACACCAAACCCAAGTTGATTCAGCCAACCGGGGCAAGGGGAACGGACAGGGACAGGTCATGGATCAACTTCTCTGGGACTTCTGGATTTTTCAAGGTCCGCCAAAATATTCCCAGCCTTGTGTATGGTGGAGATATAAGTTCAAGGAGAAAAATGAAACCATATAAAATATGCAACCGTTCAAGGAAAATTTATTTTCATGTTTAAGTGGATAATTATGAGTATCAAGTTTCTGTGGCATTTATATGCCTATGAATACAGTACATTTTTTTATTTGAGACAGGGTCTCCCTTTGCAGTTCAGGCTGGCCCTGAGCTCACTATGTAGCCCAGGCAAACCTCGAACTCAGCAATCCTCCTGCCTCTGCCTCCCGAGTGCTGGGATTACAGGTATGAGTCACCACACCCAGCATTGTTGTATGTGGTTACTGGAATCAAACTAGGGACCTTGCCCTTCCTAGGTAGGCACCAGAGCCACTGAGCTAAATCTCTGGCCCAAAATTATATACTTTATGTTCTTTTTTATACTTAAAGTCTTGGTGTGTGTTTTATACTCAGAGAACTTTTCCATTTAAGCAAGCCACTTTTTTGAACTCATTATGTAGCCCAGACTGGTTTTGAACTCTTGGCAATATTCCTGCCTCAGCCTCACAAGTGCTAGGATTGTAGACATGCATGACCATGCCCACAAGATGCTCTTCTAAAAGCAGTGTGAGGATCCTTTCCACACCCCTCCTATCCTCTGGAGATTATTTTTACTATAAGCAGGGTTACTCACAAGTGTGAGTCTTTTTGCAGTGATCGGAGAGCAATAAAACATCTAAAAATATATTCCACAGTATTATTTTATTCATATTCAGAGAGATTCAGTTTGAGGCCCAGGGTGAATCTCTGATCTATTTTCATCAAATTAATGGGGATGTGATGGCATAACTGTCTCTATTGGGGCTTTAGAATCCAAAGTAAGTGACAACCAAATATGGCTTCTATTACCCTGGAACAGCAATTCCCTTAGGAGGTGCCCGAGTGGGGGCAGATATAGCCCCTCCTCGTGAAGCAGGTTTTCTTCCTCCGGGTTTGGCGAAAAATCCCTGGCTCTTTGCTGAATGCTAAACTAGAAGCTTGTTTAGGGACCTTTCAGAAAAAAAAGACAAACGTTTGAGCACTCTGCCCAGTTGGATGTTGGCGCCATGAGAAGTCACAGGGGATGGAGGTGAGGCTGCCTGAGCTGACAGACCGAACTCCTCTGTCCTCCCATGGCTCTGGGCCAGAGCTTCCCGCAGCAGCAAGCCCCGCACACCACTGCCACACACACCACTAAGCGCTCCTTTTCTGTCAGGCTCCCTGAGCTGGATTTAATAAGTTAAATAAAAGCTTTCTCGGAGGTTCCACTTTACTGATATTTCAGGGGTGGGGGTTGGTGGTGGAGTCAGAGTACTAGTGTTAAACTCAGGGTCTTTGTAGTGCCATACATCTGCAGTGCTCTCTTAATTTTTTTTTTTTTTTTGAGACAGGGTCTCACTTTGTAGTTCAGGCTGGCCCTGAGTTCACTATTTAGTCCAAGTTAGCCTGGAACTCAGTCAGAGTAGTCCTCCTGCCTCTGCCTCCCAAGTGCTGGGATTACAACTGTGAGCCACCATGCCCAGCATTGTGGTGTGTGGTACCAATTGCTGGTGGTGTGAGTCACCATGCCTGGTATTTTATGTGGCTACCAGGGATGGAACCAGGGACCTTGCGCTTGCCAGGCAGGCGCTGGAACTACTGAGCTAAATCTCTGGCCCTATTTTGAGACAGATAGTTACTGCAGCTAAATTGCCTAGGCTGATTTGAACTCCTGCCTCAGCCTTCCAGCATGCTGCAAGTATGTGTGCACCGCCACACCCAGCTATTTTACAGGTCTTCGGGCAACTGAGTCTCAGAAATCGTGGGCTATACACATTCAGCTGGGCACATCTCATCTTTGATTTCTAGGGATTTCAGGAAAGTACCTTTGTGGTGTCACAGGGCCCAGGAGGGTCAGAGAGCAACCACAAAGCCCTGTGTGTTCTCAGACACAGTCTTTCTTCACAATTCCAGGGACAGTGCTGTGACACTGTGGGCTGGCTGGATAAAAGCTTATTTACATTTTGAAAAGCCAGGGAGAGATTAACACGTCATTAAAACTCGGTGTTCTGTACTGTTATTTCATAGCATTAGTTTGGGTGATCGAATGTCTTTTTTCCTACAACAGTCTTACAAAGAGCGTTATGATGGAGACAGTGTCTTCCTTCATGGACTTTCTCCTGGGACTAGAAGATGATGCCCAAACCAGAGGCTACTGGTGAAGGACAGCAGATGAGCTGCTCTGGGCCTTAAGAGGAGACTTCAGGACCTGCCTCAGTCTGACGATCAGCATCAGGTCTCCAGAATTCGGTTCTGTGAACATTCCAGAAAAGACATAGTCTTGCCAAGCAAATCCATATGATCCATGCTATCAAGAACTGATCTAAAAACCAAAATCCGTGCACGAATTTGTTCCTCAAACTTTCCCTGACACTGGGCCCGAGCATGGCCAGATCCTAGGTTCTAGGTTCAGACTCTTACAGAACTGACTGGCAGTCTTGCAGAGATGGCAAACCTTTGAGGGACCGAGTGGCCAAACTGCGAATCCCACTTATTTATCACAAAGTGCCAACACTGCAATTGAACCGAATGTTGGACTGTTGGGGCAATGCTGGGGCAGCTTGGCTCATGTGCTCAGGGACAGAATGCTATGCTAAGGAAACAAGTAGCAGGGACTTCAGAACTATGCCTGGAGGAAGTGACATTTCAACAAGGCGAGGGGGAGCCAGTGTGAAGGGAGAGGGCCAGGGAGAGAGAGGGAGCTCCAAGAAATAAAGCTGACCTTGAGTTCCAATACAAAGGGGAGTGACCGCGCAGGAAGAGAGTTGCTTTTCTGAGCCGAGAGGGAAAGAGGTGAGGATGGCCAGGGCCACACAGGCTTTACGGCAGGGCTGCTTGTAGCCTGTATTTAGAGACAAGGGCTTAGGAGAGAGACTGACAGCTAAGAGGGAAGAAGTGCCGGGGCTCAAGCTTTGATGAAGATCGTCACACCAGGTACTTGGAGGATTGAGAAGCACATCCCATTGAGGAAGTAGAGGAGAGTCACTACAAGAACTAGGAGCCCTGGGCCGGAGGGTTAGCTCAGCGGTTCCGGTGCCTGCCTCGCAAGCACAAGGTCCTGAGTTTGATCCCCGATGACCACATACAATGTTGGGCGTAGAGACTCACGCCCATCAGCAATCAATACTGCATACCACAGTGCGGGGTGTGGTGGCTCACACCTGTAATCCCAGCACTCGGGAGGCAGAGACAGGAGGATTGCTGAGTTCGAGGCTTGCCTGGGCTCCATAGTGAGCTCAGGGCCAGCCTGAACTACAAAGCGAGACCCTGTCTCAAAAAAAAGAAAAAAAGAAAAAAAAAAAAAAAAGAACTAGGAGCCCAG
>PVIC010057070.1:0-10785 GCA_004025085.1 Thryonomys swinderianus
AAAGAAAAGAATGACTTCAGGACACGGTGATTTTACATTCAAGAAGCTATTTTGTAATGCAGACTACGAATGTACGGGAGAGTATGAGAGCTAACAGTACTAGCTCTTTGCACGCCTAGCACACTTCCCAAACTCTCCCAGCCAGCTCTGCCTCGGCCTCACGTCCGGTCCCATGAGCAGAGCACAGGAAGCCCCACCCTCTGCGGCACTGGGAACTGAAGGCACAAGCTTCGTACTGAGCTAATCCCTGCTGTTCTGCTTCTTTTTCTGAGACGCTCTCCCTAAGTCTTCTAGTTACCCAGGCTGGGCTTGAACATCCTGTCCTCCAGCCTCAGCCCCAGAGAGCTGGGGTTACAGCGTGCACCACTACATGTGGCTCCCCTTTTCTGTCTTTCAGCCTTCCTCAGACAAAAAAAAAATCAACTGCCCTCATGTAACCTGCAGTGCAGAATGGAATTTTAAAAGTCGAACTGTCTTTGTCTTAGAGATAAGCAACTTCCCCAAACTTCTTGCTGAGCCCAGAGGGGGGACAGAAAGCATGATGCCAGAGTCCCAGATGCCACCAACCCCAGAAGGCTGGAGCCCAGTTTCCTTTCAACAAGAGTGGAGACGATGAGCTGAAGACACTGGAAGTCCTAGGCCAAGTCTGGAGACCTGCACTGTCTTCCTGGGCTCCCCTCCGCGCCAGTCCCGCCTATAAAATGTGAGGAGATGGTGATTTGAGGCAACTGAGCTCCTCATCTCCTCAGAGTTAGCTCTGAATAAGTCCTTTTTACCAGAGTAAATGTCCTCCTTTGATTTGGTCAGCAGCAGCTGAGCAGCCAGCGGTAGGCACCCTGCGATTGGCCTCATACTTCACTTGACCCCTTCAAAGCAGAGTGTAGCTTCCTTAATTTCCCCACCAGTTTTCTTGGTTCAGGTGTTAATTCTCGGCACTGGTGTTTCAGAACTCAAGAGCTCATGACGTTCATTATCAGTACAACTACTTCTGGTTTTCTGTCCACAAACTCTCATCCTAGGCCCCCCTTTCTTTCCTTTGCTGATTAAATTTGGATGTGCTTAATTTAAACATCCTGAGGAGTCTTCCATCAGAGGACCTATTGCTGATTTTCTCAACTCTCCCACCCCCAGCCTTCATCTCCTTTTCATTCATTCATTGCTTATTCATTCACAAATCTATTCAAATATTACATAATGAAGCCTAAAATTAAATGGTATGAAAAATAACCTCATTGCCTTTACTGTTTCCTTCCCAACTACCATCTTTTACCAAGCGCTCCTGATTGTCAGTGTGTACTAATCGCTGTTCTCTACTCTCTCTGTCTTCTTCTTCCCTGTCAATATATGTGAGAGGATGTTTTGTTTGTTTTGTTTTATAGTCCCAGGAATTGAGGCCAATGCCTTGGTGCTAACCTTTGTACTTTTTATTTTGTGACAAGGTCTCACGAAGGCACCAAGTTGTCCAGGTTAGGCTTGAACTTGCCATCTTCTTGCTCAGTCTCCCAGAGTGCTAGAGTTACAGGCATGTGCCACTGGGGTGGGTTGGCTGAGGGGTCTCCCTCTTGGCACTCAGTGTAGACATATGACCCTGGCCCTCTGGTCCAACTCATTCCTGAGTTACTAGAATACCATCTTCTTCGAGTTTTCTACATAGTATAAATTTGCTCCCTACTTCTGTAAGCTACTTTGGACAATATGCCCCTTCATAATATGTTCATAGAGCATTCTCACTCTCTTCTGTCAGGAAGTATACTTTCTTATCACATTCTCTCTAAAATCCATGAGTTCTCTTCTCCTCTCAATGGGCTGCTTCAATGGTGGACAGATCATTTGTGATCTTTGTTTTAATTCAGGGATATTTATATTGTGCATATACAGAACCACTGCCATTTCTGTATATTTCTCTCCTATGAAAATAATCATTTACTTTCATGAACATATTCTTCTATCACTTCACCTGTTCCTTGACATTCACTACTAATCATTTCAGAATCCCAGAGGATGTCACCTGGTAAGTGATTCTAAAACACAATGACCTGGGAGAGTTGGGGACATTTGTGAGAGCCCCATGTCCAGTTCTGGAGTCCGTACCAATCAGCGATTGAAACTAACTTCCTCTGTCTTCTTTTATCAGCAGTTTCAATCAGAAGCTTAATGGCCTGGTACTTTCATTGCATATTAATAATCAAGGCACCAGGGCTGATCCAAATGTAATGATAAATTTCCTCAAGGGACCTTGAAACAAGCTTCTCAATAACAAATGTACAAATTAGTGTAAGTTTAAACATCATTCTATCTGTCCAGCTTGGAATGCATTGCTCTTAATACAGCTAACAGAAGTTCACCAATTACTTACATTTTAATTTTTATTTCCCCATCAAAATATTAATAATGGTTTCTTTTGCTTTTCACCTTTTCCCTGTTCAATGAATACATTTTCGGCTGCGCTACTTCACCCAGGTACTATCTGAGAGGCACCTTTCTCCTAAAGGAGAAGGGATCAGAGAATGTTTAAATTTTTGAAATTATTATAATAAAAGATACGCTGCCATGGATCTCACTCAAAATATTCCCTTTCATGTCACACAAACTTGGCCCATTGTTGTTGGCAATTTCTGAAGCAGCTTTGTAAGTTCTCTTCATGTCATTGCAAGGTGTGATCAGAAATTCAGTGAACACCGCTGCCGTGCACCATACAATAGAAAGGCAGCCTCATAAAAACATGATGGTGGGTCCTCAGCTGCCTTATTCACCAGATCGGACACCCTGTAATTTCTGCCTCTTCCTTAAAATCAAAATGACCATCAAAGGGAAACATTTTGAATCAATTTAAGACATGAAGATGGACAGGACAGTGTAACCAAACATGCTCACAAAAGAGGACTTCAGGAAGTGTGTCAGAGACTGGCAGGAACAGTGAGCTAAGTGTATTCTGTGTTTCTATGTTCACAGTAAAGGGAACTCATGCACTGTCTTTTACTGTAGTAAACCCTAAATTTAATATTGTTTAATCACACCTTGAATACATGTGAGCTTCTCATGCTGCTCTTTCATTACAGCAAAAAAAAAACAGACTAGGTACTATTTGGATAACTTTTAAGAAGCTAACTGGCATCACAGAGCAAGAGCCAACAACACTTCTTCTTTTTTTTTTTTTTTTTTGCTTTCTGAGACAGGGTCTCGCTTTGTAGTTCAGGCTGGCCCTGAGCTCACTATGGTGCCCAGGCAAGCCGCCGCCAACTCAGCAATCCTCCTGTCCCTGCCTCCCAAGTGCTGGGATTACAGACGTGAGCCACCACGTCCGGCATTGTGGTATACGGCGTTGATTGTTGGTGGGCGTGTCTCCACGCCCAGCATTGTATGTGGTTACCAGGGATCAAACTCAGGACCTTGCGCTTGCGAGGCAGGCGCCGGAACCACTGAGCTAACCCTCCGGCCCCCAACAACACTTCTTATAGTCACTTAAAATTAAGTCTCAAAATTCTCATGTACATTGTAAAAATCAAGAAGGACCACTGCGAGCATGCCACTTTACTCTTGAATTTTAAATTATTTGGGTATAGTGGCTCATAAATCTCTCAAGGTTGTAAGGGGCAAGAACTACTGGGTCTGTAAACCCAAACAGCTGGATGTTGGTCCAGGTCCCAGCGACAGGCGAGCTGAGCCAGATCCTCTGCCGAACTGAGATCTCCATAACACAAATAGGAAACATCGCTTCCAAGAGAAGGTGCTGATGTTATACTTGGCTAGCAGAAATCCAACTCAGAGCGATTTCTATTCTTTTCCTGACTTTCCTCTCCATGCCTTCATACCCTCTCCCTAAGGAACCAAGTCTTCACAAAGCAACCACATTATATACTGGTACCCAGGGACTCCAACTCTCTGAGTGCTCATGAAATGTTATTGAATGCAACCACGAATGGCAAACTAGAATTTGCATCCATGCATAACCAAACACAAAAAGTAATAGCAAAGCCGACAGGCTGGCAGGGAAAACTATTTTTCCTAAGGAGTTTGCATTTGGCATTAACAGGAAGCCAGCTTCAGACCACAGAGATAGGCATCTTTTGTCTGTGCACTTTCTACGGTATTTGTTGAGACAAAGCTCCATTTCAAAGATAGTTGCCTACATACAACCCCGGGTTTGGGAGGACACATTGAATCTGGTCCAGGTAATACATTTTAGAAAATTAAACTTACAAAAATTAAGTAATTTCTGATGACCATTTTCCAAATCCACGTAAGGAATATCTTAAGTAATAATGCAAAGAAAACATAATAACCAGAAATGAGGATGTGGCATCTATTGAATACATTGCCCTTTAAGAACACTTAATTTTTAAATTAGACTCCCACAATTGCCATGGTTGGCTTTCCCAGATTTAGTAAGATTTTTTACTTCATTTAAATGGATGAAAACTATTTTCTTAGTCAGAAAACTAAATCATTGCTTTACTGTTGACAACCATTCACATCATTTAAAGAAAAACAGCTTTGTATACACTTTCCCCTTGTAACCAAAACTGAAGATGTATTTAATACAACATCAACAGAGTCCTTCTCACATTCTATGGCTTTCTTTCCTCAGTATTGAGATCTGAACAGAGGACACAGAGGCTCAGAGGGGTTAAATGCCCTGGTACTGAGTTACAAGTTATACCTCCAGCCTTTCTTCCTTTCTTAAGACAAAGGTCTTGTTAAGCCACAAGTTGCTTGAGTTGGACCCAAACTTGCAACCCTCCTGTGTCAGTATCACAGGATGCTGAGCTTACAGGTGTGTGCTACCATTCCTAGCTTAGGGTTTTACTGTTTAACAAATGCTCTGAGGCAAATGCCATTCATTCATTTCACAAAAATGTAGGAAGGTCTGACTCTGTGCCAGACTGTGAAGATAAAGTCATGGAGAAAGCTGTTTTTCTCCCTCCTGGCCCAAGGCTTTTTGGGAGAAATAGCCACATGACCAAAGAATCCCAAGAAGGTGGGAAGAGATGGCCCGAGGGCATTCAGAACTGAAGACTGTCCTAGCTAAAGAATGCTGCAGGCAGGACTGCACCCCAGGAAAACAACAGCAGCTGCTGGAAGGGAACCCTGAGACCCTGGGAAAGAGGACCGGTGTCCCCTCAGGAGGACCTCCCAAACCTACGGACTCCTGCACTCTGACCTCCTTACCAGGAACAAGACTCAACTAAACCTTCTGGAAAAAACAAGTGTCAGTGCCAGCTCCACACAACTTCAAGGAATTCACATTCCGGACAGTGTTTACACTTTACACCAGGGGAGATTCTAACAGGAGGGGAGGAAAGCCGTTCAGACGGAGGTAAGGCTGACTGCAAATTCAAAATGTTAAGATTTTTGTGAATATAAATATCCACAAAATGCAGAGACTTGCCAGCTTTAGACCTGCTTCTCTGAAACTTTGAAAGATAGAACAGAGTCGGTGTTTTCTTCTCTCAACATTTAAAGGTTACCACCCCTGTCACCCTCGAAGTTAGGTCCTTAAAACACAGCACAGGTGCTTTGCCTTCCCTACCGTAACTTTTCCTCTTCTCTCAGGCAATCCATGCCACTGACAAATTAAAAGAAAGGGCCTCCTTTCGGGCAGCTATTTCTGTTGGTACCCTTTAATCACCATCTCCTGACTTCATGGACTGATACGTAAGGAGAAAAGAATCCAATGTACATCAAGGAGGCCTGAGTTTCTCCTTAGCTTCTGTCTCAAATAACCATACAATGTGCAGTGGTTCAACCCAAGAAGCCGCCATTCCCAGCACCCTCCTTGGGCAGACTAGGGCCATCCTCTGCCCTTCAACTCCAAAAGGCATCTCCCCAAGATGAGAATCAAATGGTAAAGCGTTAACTTCACCGGACAGAAGCCACCTGCACCAAACCTGACAGGCAACCATGCCAAAAGGAAGACATATTCATACTGAGAAGGATACATCATTACTTCTACGGGATCATTCCCCAGGTTTATAGCTTTCCTTAACTGAACCATGAAGGAAACATCAGACAAATACAAAATGGGGGATGGAAAAACTACAGGCCTGTCACAGATTGGAACACGAGGAGAGAGGACACCAGGCCCTGTCTGTAGATTAGACCAACCGTAGAAAACCTTCTCTGACACTCTTCAGAAGAGAAAACCAGGAAAAATATGCATCTACACACACAAAAAAAACTGGTTCGTCCAAAAAAAAGGCAATGCAGCAGTGGGTCACTTATTGGTTCGAATAACTGCACCATCACAAAAATGTACGAATGTGAATAATATATGAAGGGAACACACTGAAACTTTTCCTATTTTATGTAGCAGCTTTTCTTTAGGTCTACCATCATTTCAAAACAGTTTATACTTCAAGGGCCCCTTCTTTGGTTTTGCTTTCCTTTTCTAGGTTTTGTACAGATTCACTGCAACTCTTTACAGATCACTCTTCCCAGTAATCTGTACTTAACATTTATGAATTTCTAACATTTCTTGATCCCTAACACAAGGAAAAGAAAACAAAATGTGAGCAACTTTGTATATCACAAATACAAAGCAAGGAAAAGTTAGTAAGTTAATAAGTAACAAGCATGATTTCAGGCTATATTTAGAGAGTAACAAGATCAGGACTATCTACTGTTGGTCGGAAGAGTGGACACAGAATTGGAAATGCACGGAAGCCAGAGTAGCATGGATCAGGGCCAGGCTCAGCTTTGAGTGCTTTCACCATGTGTCCACGGCAGGGAATGGCGAGGAGCCTCCTGCCCTTCCTCCCCACACTGTCCTTTATGGCTCCCCCCACCCAGGAGCCAGTCCAAGTAGGGAATGCCTGACACATTTTCTGCAGCCTGATTATAATACCCAGGACACAGGCACCCAGGTGTGCCTCATTCTCACACTCCAGTTCAGACCCAGGAATCAAGGGAACTCGTGTCCTTGCTTCCTGTCCCTGAACACCAGTTCAGGAAGGGACCACTGAAGAAGGATGTTAGAAACTCTGCTCAGATCCTGATACCGTAGCATCCTGCAGTCAGAAGACCCAACCGTGGGGCACAGGGATTTCCCTTCAACCCAGAGTTCCCATGTGACCTCTGTGAGGAAAAAATACCACTTGCACACAGCATTCAGGTGCCTCAACCCCACACAGTTGACAGTCTACTAAAATACCACATCCACCTTTTCACATAAAGAAGCAAAGGAAATAACTGTAACATATCCTGAATGCAGAGGAAAACATTTGCGAGAGAGGGAAGGAAGGAAGGAAGCCGGGGGTGGGAGTCTACATTACCTTCTTAATGAACGCCACAGAGAACGTATCCCACGACACAATGCCATGATCCATGAGCTCTACAAAGGCCGTCAATGTGAAGGATAGCATGTCTCCAAAGCTGAAAAACAAGCACAGTCACAGGCCCACGGCTGAGCACCAGGAGAGATACAGAAGGGAGGAAGACGTACGAACAAGAATTTGCACTCATGCCTGTCATCCCAGCACTCGGGAGGCAGAGGCAGGAGGATTGCTGAGTTTGAGGCTTGCCTGGGCTACATAGTGAGCTCAGGGCCAGCCTGAACTACAAAGTGAGGCCCTGTTTCAAAAAAAATAAAAAAAAAAAAAAGAATTTGGAAAGTCTCTTGGAACAAGTGCCAGGGACAGACAGCTTTCTCAGAACCAGAAGATGGGAAGGGACAGGTTCTCCGAGAGAGCCAGCACCTTCATGGACCTAACACTGGAAGCTGCACCCCCCTCTCTGAGACTCGGTCCTCAGATGATGAGCTGGGCAGTGACCCCCCGCTAAGTACCCCCCTACGGATGCGCTGGAGCTCATCAGAGTGTGTGGTGTAGGAGTCGGGAAATGACAGTGTAGAGAAAAACTCCTCTGGGGATCGAGGCTAAGAGAAGGCAACACGTTCCTTTTGTCATGCACACGGGGATGATTCTAAAGGATTCTGTTGTGGATGCTCATTTTCCAAATTAGAACAAGGGTCAGAAAATTACCACCCTTGGGCCAAATTTTGATGCCCCTTGTATTACCAAATGAAGTCAGGGGTTTTCTGGGGGAGAACTATAAAAGAAAAAAAAATTAATTACACTAGCCTTTGAGAAAAATTGATCTATACTTCTCTGTGTAGACGTGGATATAAATACACATGTAAGTAAATATACACATTTTGATTTTCACTAACCACCTTCTATAATAACTTAGTGAATTTCACAGAATAGCTTTAGAGTCGATTCTGTGTTGACTTTACCAATGCTAAAGCTTGATGTGATGCAGAAGTCTGTAGGAAAATCTGATTTGTGGCTTAGAAATTTAAAAGCAGATCAGGAGGTGCTATGGTTTGGGTAAGTGTACCCCAAAAGTCAATGTGTCCCCAGTTCGGTACTATTCAGAGGTGGTAGAAACTTCAAGAACCAGGGCCAAGCGGGAGATCTTTTGTCACTGGAGGTCGCCCTTCAAGAGCACTGCGGGACTCTGCTCTCTTCCCCTCCCTCATTCACTTCAGGTTCTGAGGTGGTGGGTCCTGTCTTCCACAGGCTCCCATGAACTGTGCCTCATGCAAAACGATGGAGGCAACAGTCAGGGACTGAGACTGGTAAAGCTGTGATCCTACACGACCCTTCTCCCTTTATGAGCTTCTTAATACACATAATGTTACAGTAATGGAGGCTTAGGGGAAAACACTGGCTCTCTATGGCAGTTCCATCCGGGACCCTGAGCACGGCACGTCCTGGTTTCTACTGCTTTCAAGACCACACTTGCGCAGACATTTACTCACTCAGAATCCTGCAGATACTCACCTTTATCATAAATGTTCTCAAAGCCCTCAACATTAACTCCATGAGTACACAGAATTAAGACGATCAAGACTGCTCCACTGGATATATAATCACACATACCCCTACTCTCAATTTTTAACAATTGAAGGCTGTTATTCAGACTTTCTCCCACTGCCTGTGGGATAACCCAGTCTGGCAGGTGCCTCTAGGTGGCATTAGAGGGCCATGCTTCAAAAAGAAATTCCAAACCAGAAAATGCAAACTCAAAAACAAAAAGCTAGAAAGAAGGTCTGGAAAATGGATTACAAAGACTCATAACAAAAACTTAAATTAAAATTCCAGAATAACTGGTTCTACAGACGGTGAGTCACAAGAAAATCCAAGTATCAGACTGCAAAAGAAACCACCTCGATAAAAATAAAAGCCAGAAAATACACGCAATTAGCAAAATTTATTACTAGGCTGGGTAGACAATATTACTGTAAAAACATTATTAAGTAATAATGTATGTATGTATGTATGTATTAATACACTAGCTATTTAATTTAGTTAGAAAGAGAAGAACGATCACTGTGTAATCAGTGACAGAGACTTAGCAGTCTCTCACAAATTAAGCCGTCTACAAACTCTGCTTGTACCTGGCATGCTGAACGATTTCCACATAGGCACCACAATACAAATCCCTAGTTCAGTCTGGAAGGTGTCCATAGCCTCTTCTGAGGGCAAAACTCTAGCTTGATGATATCAGTAACAGGCTCCACAAAAGACTAGGCAGTAGAAAAGGAATACGCACATTCCTGGAACCCAACTCCTCATTTCCAATTAGCTACCTGAGACTGGGAATACAGATGTGAACTGCTTCAAAAGCAAATGAGGATATTATAAGTGTTGTCTGCAATTATCTGAAGGCTGAATGAGTGCTGGCTACCCACTCCACAGGACCCTGACCTACATGGTCTTAACAGCACTGGGGAAAATCCATCCCCATAAAATGCTCCAGAACTCTGCCGAAGCTTCAAGGACCCTGGGCATACGATGGACAGAGTATTATCTGCTCTCCAAATCCCCAAGCTGCTTTGGAGGACAGGACTTCAATTGATTTAACTGTTAAGAAGGTGGTCATCATTTCTAAGACTGCGTGGCTCCCTGTGTTTTTTAGTTCTCTGTTAATGAGAATGACGGACAAGTGAGAGAAAAGCTTCTCTCTTTCACCTCCAAACCAAGGTGCCTACAGGAAGACTCTATTGGTCCGCTGACCAACAAACATGATAGACACATGGGTAGAGACATAGAAGCATATAATATAACCTTCTATATGTTAAATATTAATCTAATGTTGTGATCATGTGTATTATGTAAATTATATGGCACAAACATTATATAACTTGCTATACACATATATCCTATATATCCCATGTTTAATTTTTCGAAGACTGGTTGCTAGGTGGCATTGTATGTTGCCATGAAGAACTTTCTAAAACCTTAAGATTTCAGCTGCAAAGAAAGGATGCCTCAAATTTTATGATATCATATCAAACAAGGTGGTTCTAAAAACTCTTACCCAACCTTGATAGTAGTATTTATTTTCACTCCTAGAGGAGGGATTCAGACCCCAAAGAGGCAAGGCAGACATGAAGTTTACTTCATGGTGTACAAAACAGGCGGACACAAAACAGCAAACTTTCAAAGCATTACAATTATGTAGCAATGACATGGTACATTGAGAAATCTTTATAATTATTTAGTTAATTCGTTTTTCTAAAGTGTTAGGCTACAGATTTTGCAGTGCTGACTGCCACAAATTAAGCCGTCTACAAACTCTGCACACTGGTTGTCAGCCGCTATCACAAGCCAACACACCATGTGTGCTAGAATGATTCAAATAAATGTTTCTTGTGAGCATAGTAGAAGTCATCTTCGTTCCAACAAAACCCAGCCAATCTCAAAACAAGCATGTAAATGTATGCTACTAATTTTATAAAAGAATACAGACTCCAAATGTTTCCATGGGATGGGGGAACCC
>PVIC010057071.1:0-10775 GCA_004025085.1 Thryonomys swinderianus
ATAAACTTCAGAACTAAAAAGGTAGGATTTCAACTCGGGACCGAACCAGCAGCAAGCACTGTGCCTGAACTGTGAGGCTTCAGTGGGTCCTACAGAAAGTCCTTGTGAATGGTGTGGTAGCCTCAGCATTACCTGCCCAGCTCAGACTGCAAGGCCTGCTTGTGGGATATTTTGATCATCCCCCCACCCCACCCCCCAGAATTCTGTTCTCCACCTGCTCACTGCTATCCCGCTGACCCCAGCCTTTTATTTCTCTGTACCTTCAAAGAGGTCAACCGTCTGGAACATATCTGTCTTGGTGACCCCATAGTCCTCAGCTGCCTTCAGGAACTGAGCCACCTGCTCCATCTGCTTGAAGACCATGGAGGGCGGGTTCTCCGGCACCTTCACTGGCTTGGAGCCCTCGGGATACAGGCTGTTCACCAGCTTGCTCAGAATCTGCCAGGCAGAGGGCACAGTTCGACATTCACTCAGTTGAGGAGTCCTGTCCCATGGCTCCCAGGATGGCACAAGCCCTGCACTCTTCCCAGGGGGCCACTCACCATGCCGTTCTTCAGCCAGACCTGGAAGCCCAGGCGCCCACGGTCTGGGCGACCCACATCGGGGCCACACTGCACTACGATCCACTCTACCAGCCGTTCCTCCAGCTCCTCGTCATACTTCTTCTCAATTTTGGACTGCACTTCACGGCTCATGCCGTAGGAAGGACCCTTGTTGGCCATGATGGGGCAGAGCTAAAGCAGGATAGGGTAACCAAGAGAGAGGGTCACAAGATCAGGGAACAGCTCTGCTTTCATTCGTGCCCAGAGGGCCTTCCAGCTCTGCACAGGCTCCCCAGCCATCCTAGGCTTGGATCACAGTACTACCCGTCCAGACCTGAGGTTTCTCTGAACCTGAACGCCGGGAAAGAGCTCATCAGATGCTTGGAAGTCTAGAGCAGGGTGTCTACAGACTTTTTGTGAGAGCCAGAAAATAAGCTGGTGTGAGTGCTGGTGTTCACCTATAATCTCAGCACTACGCTGGGGTACTAAGGCAGGAGGATGGCAAGTTCAAGGCCCAGCCTGGGTTCGATTACCAATTAAACATACAACACACCACACACACAGCCAAACAGTAAATATTCAGGCTTTGCAGGAGGGTCACAAGTTCAAGCCCAGCCTGGGTTCAATTATCAATTATACACACACACACACACACACACACACACACACACACACACAGTAAATATTTAGGCTTTGCAGGCCATATAGATGGTTTTTACATGGTAACATGAAAGCAGTTGTAGATTATGTATAAACAAGTGAACATAGCTGGAACAATAAAACTTTATTTACCAAAATATTTACAACAGAGTGGATCTGATGTAGAGCACTTTTTCTTTGCCCAGGCTGGCCATAGAGGTACTGGAGAAGTCCTCGAGAGCTCAGACCATTCACCAAGATAAAGCCAGCAAGCGTCTCTGTCCAGCTAGGAAGGAAGCCACTCACTACCTCCACCTTAACAGAGTGCCCCTAACTTACTTTATCCTCTAGCCCAGAAGCCGGAAATAGGAATTCAGCTCTTTTTCCCAGATCCACTCAGCCTTTGGCCTGACGCTGAAGAGGCTCAAGCTTACACACACCCGGCAAGGTCTAAGGAGCCACGAAAGCCCAGCATCCTCGGCAAAGCAGCTGCATTTCTCGGAGGACCCAGCCAACAGAGGACTGCCTACACATCCGCCTCCCCCACGCCCTTAGGTTCTCGCCACCGCAGTAGTTCCAGGAATCAAAACGTCAGAGTCCTCCAGGGATATTCCAAAGCCAAGAATCTGCCAGTCTGAGCACAGGAAGACTGCCTGGGCACCACACTGTCCCCAGGGCCGGGGCTGACACTGCTCAGGAAGGCCCTGGAGGATAGGGAGGCAGGCTGTGGGCAGGTAGACTGTTAAACAGACACAGTTGTGGCCAGGCAAGAGGAACAGGCCTGGCCCCAAGAGCTGCCTTAGGAGGCGTTGATTTCTGCCCGCTGTTTGTCCGCACAGCCTACCAGTCGGGACACTAAAGGAGGCCAAACCCAGCCACTGGCCTCAAAGAGATCAGAGGCAGGGAGGGAGATACAAACTGAGCAGGGGCAGTGGGCACGCTACCCCACCTCCCACCTGGGACAGTGAGACCTGCACTCCACCCGCACCTCCGTGGGGTGCAGAGTGGACACCATTCCATCTGGTCCCAGCCAGCAGCCGGACTCTCACGTCCTGCCCTTCGCTTCCTGGTGGCTGACAGCCTTTCGAGCTGAGCTCCCCAGCAGAGCAGTGGGATGATAGGATCTCAAAGGACAGTGTCTGGGGACACCTTGCATACTATCTGGTCTTTAGCAAGGCTCCTTGAAATGTCAATATCCTGGAGGGGACAGAGCCAGCCCACCTTTGGCGAGGCAAGTCATACAATCAGTGGCCTCCCCCTCCAGCCTCCACCCGCTTCCAAACCTTTCCAGGCCTCATCTCAATGCCAGCCCTGGCCACCTCACTTCTCCCTGAGCCTATTTCCTGATCTGAGAAGTGGAAGGTAGGCCATTGCTGAGGGCGTGGTCACTGAGTCTTGCGGCTGAGGTAGCAGGCCCTGCACCATGCCCAGTGGTGCCCCTCCCTTCCTTAACCTGTGGCATGTCTCACCAAGACTCCTGGGTAAAGTTCACAAGTAGAACTGAGTGAGGGAGTGCATGCCCATATTCCCACCACTATGGGAAGCTGAGGAAGGAGGGTTGCAGGTTCAAGCCCAGCCTGGACACCTTAGCACTCAGCTTAGCAAGACTGCCTCAAAAAGACATGTCAATTAGGATCAAGTGTTTTCAGCCAGCCTGTCCTCCTGGCGTCTACCCAGTCCATCTCAGGCTTTGCCCCACCATCTCTGCCAGGCACATGCACCCTTAGGAGCCCCTCTGGGTCATCGCTAGACAGAGACTCCCGGGACAGAGGCAGTAGCTCCTGTCAGGCATCCCCTCCCCAGAGCAGCCATAGTTAGGGCAGAGAGAAAGCAGACAGAAGCTCAAGCATGCAGCACCAGGAGCTTCTCCAGGGCTGGTTACTGCATTCTCAGCACCGCAGACAGGCAGCGGGAGAGCTAGCACCTGAGGCGGGGTGGAGGGGCGCCCTGCTGCTGTCACTGTGGCTCATCTTCACTTGACCCTCTGAACAGTAGCCGCAAAGGTGGTGAAACCCAGGCCCTTTGGCAAGGGTGAGGGCCCAAGCTGCCATCTGTGACCCTAGAGCTCTTCCCTGGCAGTGCCCAAGGACAGCCACGGTCCACAGTGGGGTAACCACTCTCTAGTCCTGTGGTGTGGAAGGCGGCACCTCAAGCCTGACGCCACAGTCTGCCACCTGGCCAGCCCTAGATTACGGAGCTGTGTGTGGCTGGGGCTGTGGGCAGTGGCACCGCCCATGTGGGCATGTGCAGAGCGTTCTAATACAGCCGTGGGTGTGCTGTGGCTGAGCTGGGGAGCTGTCCCTCGCCCCAGCTGTTCCCCCCAGATTCCTTTGCCCCAGTCAAGTCACCCTGCGGTTTTCAATGAGCCGGAGGGCCCATCCCAACCACCAAGCAGCGCCGGCTCCTCTGTGCAGACTTCAAGAGAAGAGGCATCCAGACTGTCTAGGGGAGGGGCTTCCCTGGAGCACAGACCAGGGACCCTGAGAGCCCTGACCCAGACACCTCTTCTTTCTGGTGAGCTCTCTTGTCCAAGCCTCCCCCAAGCACTCACGGGCTTCCGGGGTCCTCGGGGCCTCAGGAGCAGCAAGGAACGTCTCCTGTTTGGTTCAGGCGGGGCGGGCAGGATGGACTGGCTGGGTGAGGGGTTTAAAGGGCTGCCACGGAGATGACGTCAGCCCCCCTGCTGGCTCGCCCCTCGCCCCCTCCCTACAGAAGGAGCCTGGCCCGGCCCCCCAAGTCCGGCCCCCACAAGCCCGGCCCCCCCAGTGACTCCACACAGGCTCCATATTTGGGGAAAGACACCAAGTTGGAGCAGACTGCTGGGGGTGCCGAGACATTCTCTGCGTGCTTTGGAGATGGAGCTGCTGGGCAGGGCGGCGGGGAGCCACCGGGAAAAGCCTTTTATGGGCAGGACCATGAAGTCCTTCCCCATCGTCCCGACTTAGACTGCTCCTTCTTCATGGCTTCCTGCCCCTGGAGGAGTCCAGGACAGTCTGGCCAAAGAGAGAGGAACAGGGCTTGGAAGCTTGGGATCCCTGAGGCGTATAGGGGACAAATCAGTCCTCCTCTCTCAGGTCCCTTTCTTGGGAAGCAGCCTTTACTGAGGCCGAGCTCTGTGCCAGGCACTTGGGAAACGTTCCCATTAATGTAACCATACCGTAAAGGCAGTCAGGGCCCCCATTCTACAGATGAGAAAAGTGAGGGTCAGAGTCCATCCTCCCAAGACCACATGCTGAGGGATGAAATGCAGAAGCCGGGTCCCTCCTGGTCATCACACTCTTGAGCTTGTGCCGCCTGCTCAGGCTGGGGGAGCTTTCAGGCCGGGGGTCTTGAATTACGCGCTTCGGTTGGGACGGGGTCTGACGGCTCAGTAGCAGGGGAGTAGCCCTGGCCCTATCCGGAGGTCTGACAAGGCTGAAGACACTGAGGCCGGAGGCTCAGGAGGCTGGGCAGCCCTGCCCCGCACCTGCTCCAGAGGGGAGCCCATTCAGGTCTCGCTCGCCTCTGCCTGTGGAGGTCTTGAGAAAAGAGAGGTTCGTGAAGGCAGGAGACTTTCAGCGGGGTGTCTGGGCTGCCCACTGAGCACCCTTACCCCACCCTGGGCCTCTGGTAGGGAAGACCCACCACACCCACTATACACACATAGCCCAAACCTACGCACACAGCCGGCACCGCCCATGCCAAGCAGGGCTCCCTGCAGTGGGTTCGCCAGGCCTGGCAGGCAGGGCAGGGCCTGCTTCAGAAGCTCCGCCCACAGACGCTTTCACAACGCCAGAGCCTGGTGGCGACAGAGCTACGGTGTCTCCCAGCGGCTCCGTAGGGAAGAGCAGGGAGGGAAGCTGGAGCTCAAGAAAGGTCCACACTCCATTCCTGGACCCCATCTCCACCCTGTATCTCTGGTTGTGTCCTAATTCACCAGATTCCCTGGCCTCTGATTTTTGTCTTTCTTAGCTAGCTGAAATCTGATTAAGGCCTTTCACTCTGAGCCACATTCCGAGCATTTTTTTTTTGAAACAATGCTATTAAATTGCCTAAGCTTGGCTTGAACTGGAGATTTTCCTGCCTCAGCCTTCCAGAGTGTGAAGATTACCAGCATACACCACCACGTCTGCCACCCATCCCTGTCTTGCCATCCCAGCTATCTACCTTGACCCTGGGAAATGCTCAGGCAGAGGTGAAGCTGGCCAAAGCCTGGTGGGTAGGAGCTGAGTGGGCAGAAGCAGCTATTTGCCAGGTACAGGGAATCTTAGAGGGGAGATGGCACGGCAAAGCCTCTCCCAATTCCTAGCCTCTGCCTGGCAGTGTCTGCAAGGGGGGCCCTGGGAAATGCTTACCAAGGTGATGCTGTAGAGGAAAGACATGGGGAAAGGTGGTCCCAAAGCGGGACAGAGAGGATCCCGGCCCATCACTCACTCAACATCACCCTGGAGAGGACAGAAAACCAAGGGCCCAGAAATTGCATCTGGTTGTTTCTTTATTGAATGCACTCATTCATAGAAAACAGAAACACAACTATAGTGTGGAAAGACATAAAACAGAGTTCTGGAACGAAGATCCAGATCAGCCTCCTGTCCCAGTCCCAGGAGTACTACAGAAAGTCAGGGAGAGTAAACCACATTCCCACCCCAAGGCAGAGACCTAACCTGGTCACCCCCACCCTTGGCATCTGGAATGGACCGGGTGGGGCGAAGGGAACCAAGGACCAGAGCAGCCAGAGGGCCCAGCGCTGGGGCAACTCCATGTAAACTCCAAGGCTTTGCGTGTGTGTGTGTGTGTGTGTGTGTGTGTGTGTGTGCGCCTGACAAAACTCGGCTGAGGAGCGGACGGACTCAGAAGCCACTTGCAGGCCTTACAGTGAGACTGGGACTGGGACACAGAGGGAAATGGCAGGCCCCTTCCTGAAGCCCCTTTCTAAGATAGGCACTGGGGCTCCTGCAGCTGTGGAGAAGGCAGGATGGGCAGGCTCCGCAGCACCCTCCTCTGCCCCTGGACATTCTTGGGCAGTGTCAGTGGCACTGAAAGGCCCCACCGGGGGCTTGGCAGGACTGAGGACTCAGAAAGGGACAGATGAATTGTTTTTCCCTCCAGTCCTGGTGCTGGCATCAGTCTGGGAGGCTTAGGAGATGAAGAGATGACATCTGAATTCAGCCCTTCAGTGAGGGGGGCTCTCAAATTCAGCCAAAGGGCACAGCTAAAGACCAGCCTGAGCACAGGTCAGAGGGGAAGAGCCTGCCCTGGGCCTCCTGTAGGCCTTAGCACCAAAAGCCTGGCACCAGTTGGCCAGGCCCCCAAGCCCCACACCTGTATCAATCCTGGCTGACCAGAGTGGGCAGTGATGATGGCGAGGTACAGCCCCAGTGAGGGCTGGGGCTCCGTGGCAGGACACAAATCATGTCCCAGACCAGGGTGCTGGAGTGAAAGGGTATGAAGAAAGGGCTCTGGTTTCCAGACTGAGGAGGAGGGCAAGAGAGGGTAGAAGGCAAGGAAGAAATGGAGAGGGCATCACCTTCCCTCCCTCCTTCCGAGGGACAAACGGAGAGCCAACGGACCGATGGAGGTCTGCAGGAGGCCCCAACACTGAGAAGAAAGCAGCACTTTGGCCAACGCCTGGGGTGTCCGGGGCGCAGGCCTCCTTCTTGGCAGAGGGCAGCTGCAAGGCTCAGTACCACCCTGACTGTACAGAGTCTGGCCTGGGCCAGACCTCACTGTCCCACCGCCATCCAGTGTTGGCCACCAGGGCTGAGGCCCACAACCCCGGTACCACAGAGGTGCCCTGGCAGCTGACGAAGAGGAGCTCAGGGCCCCGGGAGGTCAAGCAAGGGGCCCAGCTGCGGCTAAAAGACGTAGATCTTGTCCCGCTGCACGGTATCCAGGTCGTCGTCCAGGGTCAGCAACACCTGGGGGCAGACCTCGGCTCAGCACAGGAGAAGAGGCAGCCCCCGCCCCTCCTCACCCTCCTCTCTCAGCCCAGGTATATCTCGTGTACCAGGAAGGACCCAAACATGGCGATGGAGGACAGAAAGTGCCAGATGTCATGGTCATCGAAGAAGTCGAGGAGGATGCAGTCCCGATTGTGCTCCCTGGACTCTGCAGGAGTTTTCTGTGGAGGGACAGGGACGGTGGCCTGCAGACCCTGCTCCAGGGAAGCCAGGGCGACACCCAGCAGCCCTCTCTCTCCAGGCAGGGCACCTGCTCCTCCCAGACCCGGTTCTGACTCATCCTTGACCCGGATCCCGAATGTTTTCAAAGAGGCTTTTGTTACAAATGTTTCCCCAAGTTTGCTGCCTCCGTCTCCTCCTACCTTTCAGTCTCATCCCCCTCCATCAGCACCCTCCTTTTTCCTTGGACTTGTGATTGAACCCAGACCCTTCGCACTGAGCTATAATCGCCATCATTTTTATTAATTAAGACAGGATCTTGTTAATTCCCTAGGCTCGCCTCAAGCGTGCAGTCTTCCCGCCTCAGCTTCCCAGAGTGCTGGGATTACAGGTGCGCGCCACCACACTTGGCTGCTATTCCCTCCTTTCCGTGAACAGAAGGCCCTGATGACTTGAGATGCTCTGCCTCAGAGGTCCACGACTCCCTGCCCTGCCTGGGCCCTGTTCCCGCTCTCATGTGTCCTCCGCCGTCACCATTTCTCCAAAGTACTGTCTCCAAGTAATACTGCCAGCCGCAGGAAGACAGCAGTCAAGCTCCGTGATGCTCAGGGTACCCCCTGATCTATCCATAACCTCTACTCTACATTCCCTGGTCTTCACGTGTGTCCAAGCTGTGTGCCATGCTGAGGCCACAGACATGACAAGGGCCTGCGTTACCTCGAAGAGCTTGCAGTCTTCACTTGGCCCCCACATGTGTACATTCACTGACCTCCAAGTCTGCCTGTACCTTCCCATCTTGCCTACACACTTCAATTCATACACCGTATTGTAAAGAGCAAGACATGAGCTAGGGCTAGGAATATAGCAGCGCAGAGTACAGGCCTAGCATGTCTGAGGCCCATGTTTGATCCTCAGAACTGAAGAAAAAAGTGTCTTTCTTACACTAGATCAGGGGCACCTCACAGGCTGAGACGGCGGCGCTCAGTTCTGACAGGGAGTGCAAGGGGCGCCACCTACTGGCTGTGTGCCTTTGGGAAGGTCAGTTAGCCCCAGACTCAGCTGCCTCCTGAGTAAAATGGGGGCCACCTCCACACCAGAATCTTGAGTATCAGGAGTGTGAGGATGTGCCTTGAAAAGTGCTGGTCCTGGGAGAACAGACCCCTATGGGCTCACAGAGAGCCGAGGTGACTACTCACCTGCCAGGTACTAAGTCCCTGGAAGAAGAAGAAGAGCGCGAAGCCCCAGACCACGGAAGTACAGACGATGCAGAGCAGAGGAATAAGCTTGATTCGCTCCCCACTCCGGAGCTGGGTGGGGGAGGGGAGGGGAAGAGAGCTGGGGACCAGGCCTCCACCCAGGCCACACCCAGCTTTTCCTAGACTGTCTCCTCCGGCCCTCCTGGCCTCCTCTAGGAAGCCCGCTCACTCAACAGTATCTCACAGTGGGACTCAACCAGTTCCTGGGAGGCCGTGCCCATCCCCATCTCCGCAAAGCAGAGCAGCCTGCAGAAGAGGCTCACCTCTCCCCACTCACCTTCATGATAATGTAGAAAGCAAAGTAAAGTAGCAGGTTGCAGATACCAATGGCCAACAAATAGGAGGCAAAATCATTGGGGTGCATGATGAGTCCGTAGGCAGCCCTGCAGGAGGAAAGAGGAGATGGCGAACCAGGCGAGAGCCAAGGGCTGGAGCACTCTCCCTTGCTCCCACACCGTGATCCTTGACGGTGATGCTGGGCTGGGGTCAGGGCCTACAGAAGACTCTTAAAGCTCAGGGACCAGCACCACACCCTCAACACCCACCCCTTTTGCCCAACACCTAGAAGCTGTCCACAGGCCCCGAGGCAGCCAGTGGCTGGCCACACCCCCAGCTGTCTGCCCAGCCAGGTTGCCCCAGCCAACAGCCACACTCACAGCGACCAGTTGATAATGTTGCCCATGACCAGCAGCACCATGCGGTCCTGGGGGGAAGCAGAGACATGGAGACTGAGAGGGAGGAGAGAAACAGGGAGAGAAGTGGCAGAAGGCCCGAGTCAGTAGTCCCCACCCCTGCCCCAGGTTCGCTGCTACGCTTCCCTATCCCCACTGAAGAGAACAGTTGGCGGGGCTGGGGGATCGGGCAGGTACCACATAGAGGGGCCCACTGCACTGCCGGATGCAGTCCGTGTAGAGCACATGGAGGATGCGGCGGAAGATGCCCCAGTCTGCAAGGAGAAGAGCGTGGTGCTGAAGGGCATGGGGTGCCCTTCTGTGCTGGACCCTGGCCTGTGCCAGCTGAGAGAAGCTAGAAACTTCAGAGCGCACAGCCATGCCAAGGTCACCTCGAGGTCCTCACCCAGTGACTCCTCCAGGACCCCCAGGCTAAAGGACAGAACCCAAGGTCACCAGTGTGTCTAAGTCCAGGGCCGCCAATCCTTCACTGCAGGGTCTCCCTGGCCCTCTCCCAGGCCCTGCCCCGGGCATGGCTCACCCAGCTTCCAGCGGCCCATGTAATAGAGCTGCGTGCTGAGGAGCAGGGTGGAGATGATGTGAATGACAGAGAAGACGATCCAAAACGCCATGTTTCCTTTGCCAAAAACCTGTCGGGAGGCCATGGGGCAGGGGTGAGGGAGTGCCCAGGAAGGTCCCTCAGTGGCACGCACACCCACATGTGCGGATGTGCGCCTTTCTCACGGGGTGGGCACTCACCACGCCCAGCACAGAGAAGAAGATGACAATAGCCAAGCAGGCATAGGCGCTGTAGGCACTGGCATTGATGTCTGGGTGCCGCTTCTGGTAGAGCTTGAGCATGCAGAGTCCAGCGATCATGTACATGAAGGAAGTGTCTGGGATGGGGACACCGGGCATCTGCCAGGCCTGAGCAGGGAGCTCCCAGCCCCAGCAACCAGAGAGGAAGAAGGTCCTATGTCTGGTTATGGTGTGGAGTCAGGTGGTAGCAGGGTGAGTTCAGTCCCTAAACTGTCCCTGCCACCCTATTAGTAGACACTCAGAGCCGGAGGCATCCTGATGACAAGCATAACAGTCTAAGTGTCTTGACCCAATACACCATTCCTGATGGTTTTGTTCTCTGTGCTGTGTGCACCTTTATGTAGGAAAAGGTCAGCAGAGGCCATGACCACAAGTGGGATATACACGTGCCGTCACAGCTTCTAGGGTCTAGGAGACCCCTTTGGTGACCTAGGGGTAGTACAGGGCTCAGGCAGCTTAGGTTCGGCCAAAGAGGGAGCTCCACTTACCGAACTGGAAATTGGTATAGTTGGGGCAGACGTGATAGCAAGCACTAAGCAGCCCCTCCATCATCAGTGCGGTGCCCATGGCATAGAACAGACCAAAGTGTTTGGGAATCCCACATTCCTATAGGGAAAAGGGAAGGGAGGGAGAATGAGGAAGAAGGGAAGGGACTCAAAGAGGAAATCCTGAGAGGGACAAAAGAAAAGGGGTGGATCCATGTGGAGTAGGTTTTAAGGCTGGAAAAGAGAAAACACGGCAAGGGGACCA
>PVIC010057072.1:0-10751 GCA_004025085.1 Thryonomys swinderianus
CAATCACACACTCTAGATTCAGTCACCTCCAAAGGAGCCCCACCTCACTCGACTGAGGCTTTGGGAGAACAGAAGCCACAGCACCTTACTTAACAAGCAAGTCACTTGTAAAGGGCCGGTGTTAGAGACAGCGCAGGAGCCTGCACGTGTGCAGGAGAAACTCTTCTCCCAGTGGTCCAACCTCATCTCTTTTTACCCTCTTCCAACTTTTCTTTTCTTGAATTCAGGAAATCTGATCAACAGAAGATGTCTTGAGAAAAGACACCCATGGGGAGAACGCTGGCTTTGGATTCCTTTGGTTCCCGGTAACAGCACCAGAGGCATAAATTAACCTGATCCCACAGACATCTTGTAAGGGCCCGTTAGACTTGCTGTTAGAGCGGCTGTCCGTGTGTTAGCTCAGAAGGACCTAGGTTCCAATCCCTTCCTCCCGCTATCGGGCTCCTGATGCTGGCCAACCTCTGGTCCCCCTTCTCTGAAGGTGACTGGTGCCCACATCACTAATGATTCTCCAGCACTGACATTTTAGAGTGTTAATGAGTGCAGGGAGAGAACTCAAAACCCGGCTCCTGCAGAAATGGAAACGCTTTGCCATGTCTGCTTTTCCTTTGACCACAGTTACTGGGATTATTTAGAACATATTTCCATGTTGAGGTCTAATTACAGAATTTCCTACTTTTATTTTATTTTTGTTGTTGTTGTTGTTGCCATTTGACTCCAACTTGTTTTGTTCATTTCCGTGGGAGGAAACTTAGCACTGAGCGTATTTTTATGAGTGTCTTTACAAGAGAGATTTAGACGCAGCCCCTCTGCCTTGGTATGAAATTCCCTGAAGTTTGCTGGAAAATAAAACATCAAGTCACTTCGAATTTAGGTCAAACCAAATTTTAATATCCAAAGAATTTAATCAGAAGGCTGGAGTCTATATTACTGCTTTAAGATACCAGATTCGGCATGCGTTCTCTTCTATTATTCAGGACTTTACCCATCTCAAGGCTAACGCAGGACATATTAGCCTTCAAGACGTCGGAAAATCATATTTGATTTTAACTCTATGTACCCTAGCATTCGTTAGATAAAGAAATCTATGGTTCCTATGTAGTCTCCTAGATCATATTTATTTCCCCTCTTTAGACTGATCTGAGAGTTATCAAGTTGCTCGACACATTCCAAAAGCAAATAGGATGAAATCACATTAATTCAGACTTGACTCCTTTAGAGTTTATGCACCTTGAGGGAACAAGGGGAAAATCTAAGCAAGGGTAGTAAATGTGGCCTTTAAGGGATATTTAATATCCTTGAGGAGACATCGTTTAAGTGCATTAAAATACATCGTACACACTTTTTAAAAGGTGCTAAGTGGCGACGACCCTACATCAGTCTCCTGAATTGGCTCACAAGCTCCTTTTGCATTATACGCATTTAGCCTCTCTTTGTGACATTGAGTAGAACTGAAATTATTTTTTAAAGACTCTAGATTTCCAGTTTTGGCTCTTTGAGGTACACGATGCCACAACGTAACAGAAACAAATATTATGAGTGCAATATGATCAACCACACTGGAAAATGGGATGCGTTTGATCGTGGTGCAGAATTTGTCTCATGTGACTCACCCTGGGGTAATGGTGACAGTGTGTGTGGTGGGAAGAATATTGGGGGTGAGAGAATCAATTGATACCACAAGAATAAACCCCAGGAAGGCAACAGAACTCGTTAAAGTTTCTCGGGGTCAGCGGGATTGGAGAGAGCGTTGGAAAGCATGGTTGCGGGCTGTTCGCCCACCCTTGGGCCCGCTGTCCATCTCCTCCTCGAAGGATCTTCCGCTGACCCAGCGCCTGGCCGTCCCACAGCCCCCGAGTCACGGGGAAGGCGCAGGGAGAGCCCGCCTACGGCAGCGCTCGGTTTCCCGAACTGCATACTCAGCACCCAGGGCTTGTTCGGTTCCAGAGCCTCCAGCTCAGCGGCAGCTCCGCGCAGGCCTGGCCCGCGGACACACGTGTCCTGCCACACTACCCAGCCCGCTCCTTCTGCACCCCGCCCCTCCCCTCGGCTCACCGCCGCACCAAGGGCGGGGACGTGTTCATAGTCAAGGGAAATGCACCGGGATTTTCTCCCAGTTCAGCCCTGGAACCGCAGGCCGCAGTAACCCGATGCTTGACAAGTTCACCGCGCATCCTGGAAGCTGTTTTCTTTCTGGTTTGTGATTTTCAATAAGATCCCAAGCAACCAGAGGAAGGGAGGGGGAAGAGAACAAGCAAAGAGAGAGAAACCCTGACCTCCCCAAACCAGACATTTATCACAGTCATCCACACACCGACCTCAAGAGAGGTCAGCAGCACTTAAAAGTTGGCTATGGGGCTCCAGTAAGCACCGAAGGCGTGTTTGGCCTAACACACCAATTAGCCGAGGATCGTACCCACTTCCTCGCTCCTTCCTGAATTCCTTAAACATGTGTTTCTTGGCATCGACCCCTTTTGCCACATAGACCCAAACGACAAATCGTCAACCTCCAGGAGCCAAGGCTCCACGACAAACCACTGGTGCATGTGGCAGCTGCCAGAGGCCAGAGCCAGCGATAAGACAGATGACCAAATTTGGTCAAAGAGAAGGGAGAGAAAAAAAGAAAATCCCTGTTTGTGTTGGCGAAGTAGCATGCTTCAGAGTACAGGGATGGCGCTCTCTTCTTTGCAGGCTGTTTTGAGATCTGCCAGAGTGGGAGGAAGTCGGGGAGGGAGGCCTGGCATGGGATGGGTGGGAGGCCTGGCATGGGATGGGGTTCCCGCAGGCTACCCGCTAGTCGTTACCCTGCAGGGCCTGAAGATCAAAGCCACCAGCGGCCTGAGGTGTGCTCCTGAGGCTGGCCTCCAAGTGCCAGGCATGCCATCCCCAGAGAGGATTCAGGAACCTTCCGGAGAATCTCACGGGGCACCGCGTGGGCTCAGCAAGGCCCTACAGGACGGTTCATCCCAGGAAAAGTGTCTCTGGTCCTGACCAGGTCCAGATGTCCGGAGCGTGCTGTCATTGTTCCCTGGAGCCCTAGACCCCAGGCAAAGTGACATCAGGCAATGACATCTTGGTGACAAACTACAGAAATAGTGACATCATGACATCGTGGCTGACCTAATTTATGTCAGGCCATTTAGCCCTTCACACAGTGACAAAATCCCGCAAGGTAGAGCCAGTGTGCGGAGACACTACTCTCTCTCTCCAAAGGCCATGCACACAGCCCCCGTCAAAGACGCCTTCAGTGAACCCAGGTTCTTCACGTTGAGCTTTATCCTCAGCCACTTTTATTTTATTTCTTCTGAGACTGGGTCTTGCTAAGTTCCCCAGACCTGGTTTAAAGAAGTGGTCTTCTTGCCTCAACCTCCCATAGTGCTGGGTTTGCAGGCCTGGGCCACCACACTGACTGGGCTATTTATTAACTCCAAAAGCGAGGGCGAGACTATTGCACATCAGGCAGAGAGAAGAGGAAAGGGCTGGAAAGAGGAAGGTCATCACTCACTTTGGAGATAACAGGATGCTGATGAATTATTAATTGTAATCTGTAGAAGATGAGAATCTTTGGAAGCAGGTTTTTTTCTTTCCTGGTTAATACAATAGCAACAACAACAACAAAAAAAACCACTTTGGGGGTGTTAATCTTTATAAATTACTTTACTGACTTCCTACCTTAGTCGGGTCTAATAACCTTTGCAGATATCTGATAACCACAGAAGGTTAGAGATAGTACTATCATGTTATGAAACACTGTTTTGAACCCTGACTGTTATCTGTGTTTCTTTCCCCAATACAAACATGTTACCTCTCCCTGAGGACAACTGTAAGAAATTCTAATCATTTGAAGACTATGAATGCTCAAGCTCCAATTAGCTGGGATTTGTTGAGTCCAGGGCCTCACACAGCTTTGTAATTTCTAGCGTGGGGGACTGGTGAGACCATACAGCTCAGCACCTGGTGTCCTAAATGAGCGCCTAGCAGAAGGGACTAGTTTAAGGACACTCAGCCAGTGTGTGACACGGTTGACTAACAGGTTGGGTCTAACTCCAGGCCTTGTGTTTGTTCAGACCCTAGAGGGAGTGAAATCACTAAGGGACCATTCAAGCTGTCTCACTGATGGGAGACAGGACCAGTGTGTCCCCGCACCCCTCTAGGTCATGACTGAGTCCTCAGATGTTAAGAAGTCCCAAGTATCACCACCTCCAAGGAGTTACAGACACTTTTCTCTCACCTTGTAAACCATGGCTTGTACGCAGTGACGCTTTTAAGGCCTCTCCTTCAGGAATCAAGGGCAGTGAAGACCCAGAGCAAGGTCCTTGATCAATCACTGAGCCCTGTCCCTCCTGGAGGGGAACAGTCCACATCGTCTGCAGATAGGCTCCAGAGGGAGCTGGGCCTGGGTCTTCCCATCTGGACAGTAGTCAAGGGAACTCACGGCTGGACCAGACCCAGTGAGGAATGAGGAGGTCCCAGGGGCAGGAAGGGGGATATGTAAGGTGGGAGCCGAAGAGCATCCTGGGAATCCAGCAGGGATGGAAGAGGGCTCAGACCCATCATGGGCTCCCCCACCATGCCCCAGAGCGGCTGCAGTTGCCACAAATAAGCCAGTGGCAGGGATCCAGCCACCCCAACTGCATGCCCAGGGTGGACCCAGGCGATGTGAGCCTGATGCCACTGATCCAATTGAATTTTAGGAGAAAAAAGAATATAGAGTCATGTTACAAATAATGAATTTTGTTACAAACTCTATTGTATTACAAATGGGAGTTTTTACTTAGAATGAGAGGAGTCACAATATATTACTATAGTTTTCAAAAGTCATTGAATACCTCAAATATCATATAACTTAATCCTGGCACATTCTGTACATTTTTCCACATTTTTGTCTGCTTATTCTTCTTGAAGCGGGGCATCTTTAGATAATGATGATTTTAAGTATTATTGTCTCTATATAGAGACAAAAAACAATTTGGACATCTAGGATGGTTGGTCACATTTTGAGTATGGGTTTCGAGTACATCTGGAGTACTGGCTTGTGTAAGGTGTGGATGAGAACTGAGTTCCACTGACCAGTTTGGACTTGTGGCGAGGGGCCTTTTCCAACACATGGCTTTAACACTTTCCTGCCCTATAGGACTCCTGTCCTCCTGTCACACAGTGCCAGGTGCCTGAGGCCACAGGGAAATGGCCCTATCTTTTTATACCATACTGAAGGACAAGTCCAGCATGGGTGAGAGGGGTGTCCCTGCTGTTCCTGTCCTCCCCGCCATGGAAACAAAGGCAAACACACTAGCACACCCTGAGAAGTCTAATCCAATATGTGTCCTCGACTCTGTCATCTTTTATGTAGGTCTCCAAAATACCGTGGCCATTCCAGGGTCCCCTGACCAGAAGGGAGGTGGCAGACAGAGTGGAAAGAAAAGATAGTAGCTGAGTCGATTCTGTTACAATCACTTACTTCTGAGAATGTACAAAGACCAGGGTCAGCTGGGGGGCCTCGAGTCTCATTCCCATTGGTTTCACAGAAAATCCAGGTCTTAAATCTGGGAAAACCAGACCTGCCAATAAGGCTGGATGCAGACCCTCCAAACAGTCAGGTTCACTTAACATCTTAGTATGTAGCTAGGGGCTGGGGGGGGGGGCTCCCAGATAATCCTTAAAGCGAACCCATATGTGGCTGGATTTGTCTAGTGACGTGGTGAGGAGGTGAAGAATCACAGCCAACATCTCTATCCAGTGGCCTTTGCCTGGATAAAGGAGGCTCTGTTGGACCTTGGCCTCTGGAACATTCTCTCCAAGTCTCCAGAGCTGTTATATAGATCTGTACATACTAACGGGTTCTGCAGCATGTAACATTTTCATGATCACGACACTATACATTCTGTGTACTGTTTTCCAGTTTTTCAACTTGACAGACAAAATGTGGGGGATCTAGAACAGAAACTTTATAAACCTTAAAAAGGTAAGAGTAAATGCTACAGTTTGGGGAAGAGATATATTTAAGGTGGAAAGTGCTGGAAGCTCAGCATGCTGATACCTTGAGCACCTGTCACCCAGGTAAGCGCCTGTCATCTGTGTCATCAGTCTTCTCGGTAAGCACGTGCCTACGTGGGGACATTCTAAGTCTTCTGAAGAGGGAAGAACCAAAGAACAAACATCCTCAGCCCTGGGGCACTTCTACTCTAGTGACAAGTTAATAGATATTGTCTAAAAGTTGACCAATCATAAAATAAAAGAATGGCTATAAAAGTAAAAAATGATGATGTTAATATGTGCAAAAATCCATAGAAAAAGAGACAATGTAAGTGGGACACAATCTGTGTTGGGGGAGCAGAGAGAGGGGTGGCTGTGATTTGAAATGGACAAGTTCGAGACAGGGCTGAATAAGAGAATGATCTCAGATCCTGATGGGGATCACCAGAGGAAGCTTATGTGGCTTCAGAGCAGCATTCCAGGCAAGAGCCCAGGGCTGGCCAGAGAGAGAATGATGGACCAGCAGCCTGACACGATGTTTGTGTGCAGTATTACTGCGATAAATAAAAAATAAAATAAAATTATTAAAACAATCTTAGGAGTAATGTTGGGTAGGTTTCTCATTGTGTATGTGAACAAACAGGAATCAGCCCTGACAACCTGCTTGGGGTTAGACACCAAATTTCCTGCCTGCCGGCTCCAGAAGCCCCAATTCTCATGCTTCTGCTCCATGGTGCAGCATATGAGGCTGTGTTACATCTTCTATCTAGATGTCCCACCTGAGCCTTAGGTGGGGCCCTTGAGAGGTGGCTGGATCGTAGGTGTGAATGATAAATTTACTGAAGAGGGAAGGGCCCCTCTGGATGTGGGTGGCACCAGCCAGTAGGTTTATAGCCTGGATGGAATAAAAAGGGAAAGAAGAGGGAAGGCTGCTGCTTCCTGCCTGCCATGCCAGGGACTGTTTCTCCTATTCCATGCCACCTTGTATGGAACCAGCCAACCTATGGACTGAAACCACTATAAACTGTGAGCTAAAATGAACCTTTCCTTCTTTAACTTGTGGTGTTGGGTGTTTTGTTACAGCAATGAGAAATAACTAAGACAGGATGGGTGCATTAGGGTGCAGGATGCCGTGGGCCGGCACAGGTTCGGTGCAACACGGGCCCTCAAAAACATCACTTCCTTTATGCTTGGCTGCTGTCTCTCGATCTCGTCACACTCTCACAATGACTGTGGCTCCACATCTAACTGGTCAGAGTTCCATTTCTTGTCCAGGAGATGCAACACTGCCGCACCAGCCCCTCCGCTCTTTTAGAGAAAGCCCTTGAGGGTGTGGGGAGCCCAATCAGGGTGTCTATGAGCAGCCTCGAGGATCCAGCACAACCAGCGTCACAGAGCACTAAGGCCTTGTCATATGCAAAGGCCTGGTACAAACAGCCTGGGACCTGGGGGACCCAAGTTGCTAACGTGTCCGTGTCCCCTAGCTTCCTGAGGCAGTTGGACCCTTGTTCTCGCATGGCTTGAACCTGGTTTTGCCTTAGGTATTTGGAGTTTAAGAGAAGCCCTCTTGTCCCTTGTTCTGCTGTTTGTGTGCCTGTGCTCGGTTCTTCCCCAGAGCCCTTGTGGTGTGTGCTCTGTGTTTGCAGAGACAGAAGCTTCGTGGAGTAATTTGACAAGCGCGAGGGGCTGATGCTTGCGGGGCTGGCGGCAGCTGCTTCCCTCCAGCCTGATTCTTCCCTGAGTTGGCTCGTCTCTGAGTGAGGACGAGCGGGGGTTCTAGGTCATCCTTACAAATGTATCTAGACCCCACTCAGGAATCTCAGGGCTAGAAGTAGCTCCCAGAGATATCTAAGTTCCACTCCTTTCATTTACAGGTTAGGTCCTAAGGTTAGATTTTTGCCAGGTCTAAAACAGAGTTCAGAGTAGGAGCAGCTAAGTATGGTGGGGCACAGCTGTGATCTCAGCAGTCTGGGAGGCCGGGGCAGGAGAGCCGCGAATGTGAGCGCAGCCTGGGTGACTTAGCCCCTTAGCTGGGCTCGAGGCCTCCATACTGTTTTGAAGAGAATTCAGTGAAGGCTCAGAGTAAAAAGGAGGGGGCCGGGAAGCGCCAGAAGAAGGCCAACATATCAATACCAGATTTTTCTTCCTATCCGTGGGTTTCAAGTATTATTATTCAGAGTCAAAGCAATCTAGAGTCCCTAGCTGTAAATTTAAAAATTGGTAAGATGATTATCAGAGCCGCCTCAGGAAAGCCACTCCCCAGAGCCCAGCTTTGTCACCGACTCACATACAGCCTGAGGAAGGGCTGGGGCGAACCCACAGGCAGGTGCAGGGGTTGAGCGATCCTGTCACACCCGGATCACCAGTAGCACCTGGGCTGGAGGCATCTGGGGGTCTTCTTTCTTTTCTAACTTACTCCCACCCTAGCCCTCTTGCACCCTGAACGAATCCTACAGAAACTTTCAGGCCACTGAAGAATGTCAGGAGCCTGAGCAATTTTCCTCCCCAGGATTATAGGGGTCGCCCACATACTCATGCCCAGCACAGGTGAGGCACTGTGGGAAATAGTGATGATACCGCAAAACCAAGATAGCTACTACCTGCTGCGCACCTACTATATGCCAGGCTCTGAGCTGAATACTCTTGCTGTATCATTTCTGACGCTCCCAAGGAGAACAAGACAATGTCATTATCAATATTGATGTTTTATACATAAATAAACCAAGACTTTAAAAAGGTAGATAGCTCAAAGCTCCATAACTACGAAGAATAAAGGACTACAGGATAATTCCCTGGTTCTCAAGACAGCTTGGAGACACACCATCTCTCATCAATGACCCAGAATGTTCTTTTGCCTCTAGCCTCATGATGATATTCCAGATATTACATCAAGGTCTTTTTACTGAAAAACCATTCAGCCAGATTTAAATAGACAATCCTACTCAAGATATTGTTTCAGTTTCTTTCACAAGGGAAAGAATTTAAAGCCGAAAAGCCAACTGCTACTTCATTACTTTAATGGAAATCCCCTTGATGCTATGATCTACTCAATCATGGGCTCATAGGTTGAGTCACAAAAAGGTAATGAAGGCTAAGAAAGTGGCTGGATGGGAAAGTCATTCCGTTTCACGTTAGTACCTTGGGAAATGTTATTTTAATGCTTCTGGGGGAGTGGGAGAGAAAATTAAACATGTGCCACACGCCTTCCTTCAGCTAATATTTATTAAGTGCTTCTATGTGCCAGCCACTATGAGAGGTGTTTTTTAAAAGGCCCATTAGGAGAAGGCTGGGGCCTCTCCAGCACCCGTACTGCTCCTGGTCTCATGCTTTGTATGTGGGAGGTTCTAAGGGTGTTATTGGAAAATAATTACATGGGGAGCAGGAGGCCTGGTGTTAGATCCATCTCTGCGTCTAGCTGTGCGGGCTCTGTCGGGTACCTGAGGGCTCTGGGCCTGAATTTCCACCTCTGTAAAAGTTAAGGGCAATGCCGGACAGAAGTCTCTGAGACTCTTGTCATCTGTGAATTTCCAAGAAAATGCTTATGCTTGGGTCCCATCCAAGACCTACTGATTCAGGATCTCTGAGGTGGGGTCCAGGGGCAGGCAGGCATTTTTTAAAAATGTTTCCCCTCCCTATAGTGATTTTTCCAGTTCTGTCTCCTTCGATGAAGCCCAGTGCCAAAGCCCTAGAGAGGGCACATGTAAGAAACAGCTGTGGTCTCTGACCCCTCCTGACCACTGGGATGCTTTGCCGTGGAAGGCAACTTGCCTTTAGTACTTCCAGTTCCTGTTTTTGCAGGTTATGCTTTCCTTCCTCCTTTCCCTCATTACCATCTGTTTCCTGATTCTCTTTTCTTCATTGACCCAGTTGCTATGGTCTAGTGCCTGCTATACATTTCTTCTGCTTTTGGTGAAACATGGTAGCGTTCATTTGCAGCTCAGAAAGAATTCATCTCAAGAATTCCTGCTCTTGGGAAAGATGGTCTCAGCGAAACAGAAGCTCTGTAACCTGAGGAAGCAATTAGAAGCAGCAGGTAAAGAGGTTAGAGTCCGTATTGCTAAGCATCAATAGTAATGCTGAAGATGAACCACACTTTCTCTACCTGAGGATGAGGGTTCCATGCACTTGACCCCCCCCCACCCATACACTGGAAATTAAGCAGCACCCCCCTACCACCCAAGACTTAACCTAAAAACCCAAGAAATGTGGAGTGGATTGCAACATCTTCTAGTCAGAAACTACCGGCCAGTATTCAGGATCCCAGGAACACTGGAAGCACTTTTTATTTCCAAATTTTGGATGTTCTTGAAAATGAAAATTCTATTAAATTTAATGCTTAAAAATTTCCATACACTAAAGAATCCAGGTACCTTTATAAGGCCTATTGTTTTGTCTGCCTGAAGACAGAGGTGCTGAAATTTTAAATTTCCTCCCCAAGAACCAGCAATAGAAGGTATACAACCACGTTCCCTTCTCTTTCTTAGGAAAGTTTAATTGTTAAAGTAACAATGGGACATTTTCTCGTCAATGCTTTTGACGCCCATATCAAAAATCTTTAAGGGAAAGAGACACCCATTCAATTTTTTTTAATTGAATTCTTTATTGGTACAATTTATATATATCTCAAAATCACATATAACATTGGGAAATTTGTACCAGTATATGCCACAAGTTAATTCTCATTTTTACCCATATCCCTACCCACTCCCCCCTCCTCCCCCCTTATACATGCTCTTTTATTTTCTTTCTGTATCATATTTATTCCTTCCCCTCATCAT
>PVIC010057073.1:0-10769 GCA_004025085.1 Thryonomys swinderianus
TTTTTTTTTTTTTTTGAGACAGGGTCTCGCTTTGTAGTTCAGGCTGGCTCTGAGCTCACTTGTAGCCCAGGCAAGCCTCAAACTCAGCAATCCTCCTGTCTCTGCCCCCTGAGTGCTGGGATGACAGGCGTGAGCCACCACACCTGGCTACATATGGTTGGTTTTTAAGATCAAGTTCAAAAGAGGATGGGAAGGGGAAATAGTCCAAACATGGGAAGGACAAGAATCTAGTCATGAAAAACAACTGTGCACTGCTGTTTCTGATTACCAGCTTCAAGCATGTGGCACTTGTGACTTCCCGGCTTTTTGAGGGCTGCCCTGGAGAGGGGTCAGGCAGAGGCCCAGACTGTTTCCAGGCCGGATCTGCCTGGGCGGTGCACACAGAGCTGTTTCCTGGCCTGGAGCCTGAAACAAAGCCTGGACCCTGGACTGCAGCCAATCCTCTCCCAACAGGAAAGCTGGATTTCTGTGTGTGGCCAGAATCCTCGTTAGGCCTGGAGTCCAGCTCAGTGGCACTTTGCAAGCACAAGGTCCGGAGGTTGACATCCAGTGGGGTGGGGGAGAGGAAAACTTTCCCTGGTGCCTTCGCATCTGGCCCAGCTCAAGGTTGCGGCCTTCCACAGCACTTCCTGTGTGACTCTACTGGCCCCCTAGAGCTGCATCAAGACACTCAAGTTGCTTTTCCTTTACAGAAGCCACAGAGCTGGGCATGGTGGCTCATGCCTGTAATCCCAGTGCTCTGGGAGGCTGAGGCAGGAGGACTGAAGTTTTGAGCCCAGCCTAAACAATGTATCAATTTAGTAAGGACTTGTTAAACAAATGAGGCGACACAGTTACTGGTGTGAATATGACTTTCCTATTGCCAGGCCTATAATCATGTGACTTGGTAGCTAGGCCTCCATACTTTTTAGGGACCACCCAGGGGAGGCCCCAGCAAGAGAGGGGTAGAGAAGAGAAAGACTCTGGTCCATCCAGCTGGTGAAAGCAGACTGTCCCTCACTCCCCTTGTCCTGTGCCAGGCCTGGCCGCGTGGAGCTGTCCCTCCCTCAGCCCCCGTCCGGCTCTGGGTGGCACGGCTTGGGCAGAGCCTCTTGCAGTGGAGCTGGGTCAGAGCTGCTGGAGGTTACGGTCTGTGCCACCTGGCACTGCCAAGAACATGGGAGACAGCTTTGGTGGAAGGGGGTTTACACACAGGCAGCTTTGAAGGGGTCGAGGGCTGCTTGTCACACCAGATCTTCGTCTTCCTGTGCGCGGCCGTGAGGCAGGGAGGCCTGCAGAGGGAGAGCCACGCTGTGTCCCCCACGGGAGGGCCAGGAGCGGCGTGTTTTCACCTGCTCTCCTGGGCCAGGGAAAGGGGAGTGCGGTGGTTCAGCCCTCAGGGAGAGGGAATTGCAGGACAGGCTATCTTTTTAAGAATTCTGATTTTTAAAAATCCATTTTATGTCACCAGGATGCCAAGGGTCCCCAGTGGATCCCCAGGAGCAACTTCTGGGTCTCAGAGAGGGTGGAGGCCACAGAAAGGCAGGAAGCTCACAGAAACAGGGTGCAGAACCCTTATGCCAAGCGTCTGTTCCCTACTAGCATGTCTAGCACGGTCAGAGATGCAGATGCTGAGCAGGAGCAAGAATCCATGAGGAAAATCCATGTCTCCACTGGGCACCAATTCCAGACTGAAATGTGCCGGGCAGGAGTAGAAAGGTATGCCAGAAAGAGTGCTGTGTGGCATGAGCATGAGTCTGGGGGGCCCCGTGAAGCTGGGAAAAGCAATGCGAGATCCGTGACTCGTGCATAGAACAGACTGCCACCGGGTAGGGATCTGGGTGCAGAAGCTAGGACTACTCAAGAGCCAGAAGAGAACAGGGCCGGTCACTAATTTCTGTGCAGGGAAAGGTTGCAACCTAAGAGTCTCAAAGCCCAAGAGAACTGCTGGATATACTTGGTCACGTAAATGGGTGCTTTAAAAAAATTGCATGATGGGCCGGAGGGTCAGCTCAGTGGTTCCGGCGCCTGCCTCGCAAGCGCAAGGTCCTGAGTTCGATCTCCGGTAACCACATACAATGCTGGGCGTGGAGACTCACGCCCACCAGCCATCAATGCCACATACCTCAGTGCTGGGTGTGGAGGCTCACGCCTGTCATCCCAGCACTCGGGAGGCAGAGGCAGGAGGATTGCTGAGTTGGAGGCTTGCCTGGGCTACATAGTGAGCTCAGACCCAGCCCGAACTACAAAGCGAGACCCTGTCTCAAAAAAAAAAAAAAATTGCATGATGAAAATACCACAAGCAAAATGAGACAACTGACAAATTCAGACAAAATATTCAACGCTAATACCCAAAATGTGAGCAGCCCTAATGTGCTGTTGTGGTTAGGGTTGGTATGTTGTCTACCAGTAGAGAAGTCAGAACATCCTCTGTTAAAATATTTGGCCTTCTTTCTGCCTTGGCTCCTGACACAGCCTGAGCGCACTGAAGTAAGCAAACGCCTTCCGGGAGCTCAGCTGCTCCTGGAAGGGAAAGGAGTCTGGAGTCCCGAGATACCGTCCGGTGAAGGACGGGTGCTCTGGCTCAGGAGGTTGGAACACACGGCCCCCCCAATCCCGGGGGAGCGAAGGCTGCAGGTTGGGTCAGTTGACATGGCCGGTGCGCTGACCAATTCTGTCATGCGGAGAACCCCCCATAAAACCCAAGAAGGACTGAGCTGGGAGGGAGCCAGCTCCCACACAAACTCAGACAGGACCCTTCTGGCCTTGCCTGTGGCTGCCCTAACGTTTTTCCATCCTTCCAGGCACTTTCTTCAATACACCTGAGCCAGAGACCTAGCTGATGACAAAGGACAGGTGCACTCCTGGGCCCAGCTCAGAAACTGTTACCCCTTGACAGTGTGGCACGTGTGCCTCCCTACCTCACCAGTGTCTCGTTGACCTCAAGCCAGGGCCACTGAGGCATGGATGTTGTCGCTGTAGCATCTCAAAGGATAAACTGGGAGAAAATAACTGTCGGGATCACCACACAGGGACAGGCGACAAACAAACCTTTTCTCAGCGAAAGCTTGATTTGTGGCTTCTTTGAGGCAGTCTAGGACTTAAAAGTGACTTTTGCTAAAAACAGTGACTCTTCACTTGGGCCTGCCGATGCCAGGGGTGACTAAGCAGGATAAGGGCCGCCGTGGCTGGCTTTTTATACCTTCCTTCTCCATTACATTAAAATCTGGATCAGGCCCCTGTTCAGCTCTGATGGAGGCAGGCTAATAATTTGGGGAGTGTCTGTCTAAAAGCTGGTAATGCAGGGCTTATTGACCCTCCATTTGCCTTACTACCTCACCTTCCTTGCAGAGTGAGGACATCAAGGTAAGAGATTTGCAGGGTGTATTAGTGAGCTGGAACCGAATATCTGACCTAAAAATTTAGAGGAGGAAAAGTTTATTTTTACTCACGGTCTCAGGGTTCAGGCCACGTGAGCTGGCTCCCTGTCGGATCTTCCCCGGCAGAGGGCCGAGGTGGAGCAGTGCTCCCTTCATGGAGGAGAGGAAGCGGAGCACTGCAGCGAGGACGGGCCAGGACCAGATGTGGTCTGTAAGGTCAGACTCCATGACCCAGCTCGGCCCAGCCCCAGGCAGCTGTCAAGCCACTCAGTGTGACAGTTGAGCTAACCTGTCATGCAGGGACACTGACTACAGCTCTGACACTGTGCCGCAGGTGTCTAGATGCCCTTGCCACTGCCCTAAACCTGCAGTTACCTCAGACTCCAGAAGAGCCTCTGCAGAACTGAGTCTGCCCCCAAATGGAGACCATCATGTGGGAAACAGGGGAAGGGAACGTAACTAGGACTTCTGAATTAGGTACTAGTCTCCTGGGAGTCGATGGCACAGTGAAATAATATCTAGATAGAAGCGAGGCTTCGAGAAGCTGAGCTTGGGCCTGATCCATGCTACTCTGGGTAGCAAAAGACCCAGGCCCCAGCCTGCCACAACTTTTATTCAGCACTTCTCCAGTAACAAAATGTAACAAAGACTCAGAGGGCAGGGCAGACATGCAATGGAGCAGTTCTACCCTGAAGCATCACAGCACGTGGGACACCAGAGTCCTGGTTGTTACCAGAGGTGAAGGTGACTTGAGTCCAAAGTCCTAGGCAATCAGGAAGGACTTTCCAATTATTTCTCCCAAACAGGATTCTTTGCGACATAGTTAAGTCCAAAGTCTGTCTGCAGGAAGGCCTGGTTGTTTTGACCTTCCCATTATTTTTCCCAAACAGGATTGTTCCCAGCACCATGTCCCGTGGGGACTGAACTGCCCCCTCCAGCTTGAACCAGCTAAAGCACTGTTCAGTTAGAGCCTCGCCTGCCGTGGGCCCTTGAAAACCGGCTCTTCCCTTGGTCCACGGCCTGCCTGTCCTACAGCTCGCTGAAGTCTTTTCCGTGTTCTCTTATCTACCCAGTGAAGGTTTCGGTCTGTAAGTGCGGCTATTCTTCCGTTGTCCTGTCGGTTCTCACCGAATCGAGAGCCTGTGCTAACTGGTGACCAGCTCTGAGTTAAGCGTCCACTGAATTCTATGAGTCACTTCAGGAAAGAAAGTGAGGAGTTGAGGGACCCCAACTTGTATCTCATCGGTCTGAAGCCCGAGTGACAACCTGAGCTGTGGTTGGCACCTGAGGGGGCCTGACGCCACCTTCAGGAGATCTGAAGATACCCAGCGGGGCCCAGTGCTGGATTGTTCACCTCTCTGTGCAGAACGCACTCATTGTGGGGGCACAGAAAAGTTCTCTGTGGTTCTGAGAGTGTAGTAGCAGAAGTGGAGCTTGTTTTTCTACATCTTTTTTTACATTTGCAGTGTTACCAGGTTTTATTTGTTTTGCAGCACCAGGCATTAAACCCAGGGCTTCATGCATGCGAAGCAAGCACTCTACCACTGAACTGTGCCCATGGGTCTTTTCATTTTGAGACAAGGGCTCATTAAATTGCCCATGCTGGCTTTGAGGCTGTAACCCTCCTGCCCCAGCCTCCATCCTAACTGGGATTACAGGCGTGTGCCACTGAGTCCAGCCTTTTTGTTTCATTGAAAATCAATAGGAAAAATAACCAGCAAGCTTGTGTGGCCTAGTGGTAAGAGACTGCCTAGCATGCAGAAGCCTCTGAGTTTGAGCCACAGCACTGAATACACTCACGAAGAAATAAGATAGCATGTAAACAATGCACCTGCTTTAAAAAAATTCATGTGTTTCATTACCACTAACTTACTGGCTGCGTAGCATGAGCCAGATACGACTGCTTAGGGCAGCAGGGTTAGAAACACAGACAAGATCACTTCCCTTTCCTCCAGGAACCTGGAATCACGAGGCGCGGGGAAGGACATGCGAAGAGACGCTTCCCCTTCCTGGCGGAAGTTTACCTTTTCACACAGTTTGTGGATTATATATATAGCCTTGTTACAGCCGAGCTAAAATTCTTAAAAATCAAAGAGCAAAATGAAGTGATTTCTGGGCCGGGGGTTAGCTCAGTGGTTCTGGCGCCTGCCTCACAAGCGCAAGGTCCTGAGTTTGATCCCCAGAAACCACATACAATGCTGGGCGTGGAGACTCACGCCCACCAGCCATCAATACCACATACCACAGTGCCGGGCGTGGTGGCTCACGCCTGTCATCCCAGCACTCAGGAGGCAGAGACAGGAGGATTGCTGAGTTCAAAGCTTGCCTGGGCTACATAGTGAGCTCAGAGCCAGCTCGAACTACAAAGCAAGACCCTGTCTCAAAAAAAAAAAAAAAAAAGTGATTTCTAAAATAAATTCTCAGAACTTTGATTTCTTTTGCTACTGGGGATTGAACTGAGAACCCTGTTCTGCTGCCAAGAATGTTCTCTGCCCTGAGCTCTGCCTCTTCTCACCACTTTGATGCTCTTTGTTACAGGTCATTGAGAAAAATCTTAAATATCGAGGCACAAAGGGGCAAATGCTGACTAAAGAACCTGGAGGCAAATATGAATAATTTACATTTTCTAGCCTTTTAAAATTGAGATATTGTGTTAGTGGATCTTTATGAGGTACACTATGACATGTAACAGGAAAATGAAAAGTAATAAGCATTTATGTTTCTTCAAATGTTACTGTTTTTGTGGTACCAAGAGTTAAACTTAGGGATGCCCTATGACTGAGCTACACCACCAGCTCTTTTTATTTTGAGACGGGGTCTCCTTAAGTTGCCCAGTTTTCTTTCCTCTTTTTTTTTCTTTCTTTCTTCTTTGATACGGGGTCTTGCTATGTAGTTCAGATTGGCCTTCACTTTGTAACCCAAGCTGGCCTTGAACTCATGGTGATCCTCTTGCTTCAGCCTCCTGAGTTCCGAGATTACGAGTGTGCACCACCACCCCTGGCAGTTGCCTAGCTGCAACCTTCTGCATCAGTCTTCTCGTAGCAGGGGTTATACCACCATGTCTGACCAAAGGATAATTGCTTTTATCTGTTGGGAAGTTTGCACTCTTGTTTCCTAGTCAACAACCTACATTTTAAAAAGTGAAAGTTGGCCAGAGTTTTAGCTCAGTGGTTCCACACCTGCCTAGCAAGTGCAAGGTCCTGAGTTTGATCCCAGTAACCACATACAACAGTACGGGGCATGGTGACTCATGCCCACCAACAATCAGTACCACACATCACACTGTCAGCTGTGGTGGCTCACGCCTATAATCCCAGAATTTGGGAGGCAGAGGTAGGAGGATTACTGAGTTCGAGGCTCGCCTGGGCTACAGAGTGAGCGCAGGGCCAACCTGAGCTACAAATCAAGACCCTGTCTCAAAAAAAAAAAAAAAAGTGAAAGTCACCTTCAGACATGTAGAAGATGTTTAAATTGGAGACCTGACTTGGCATAAAAAACAGCCATTCTGTTAACAGCCTCCACTTTGTATCCTGTAACCTCCCGGCAAACCCAGCACTTGTCTCCACGGGAACGCTCCACCCAACAGAGGTGTGCAGCTGCCGATTGTACACACTTCATAGTGTGGGATGCACTCACCTTAGTAGCAGATGTATAGTAACTAAAATTGCTGGAAATCATAAGGGAAACTGTGCACTGTGTACAAGGAAAATAAGACTATTTTTGTTAAGGATAGTTGTGAGGCAGTAGTATAGTTTTTTTTTTTTTAAGGAAAAAGAGTAATTTTGTCTAGTTTGGGGTTACTTAAAGGCTGCTTCAGTGTAAATGAAGGAAGAATAAAAAACACAAACAGACACAGGCAATTGGAGAGAGAGAGGTGGGCAGGAGGCCAGCTGCTGTGCAAGTCAGTGGACGTTTCCAAAGCGGGTTTTAGTCTTAGAGCGTGTGGTGAGAGCTAGATTTGTTTTCTCTGTTAAATGACAAGATTTTCTTAGCCTAGTGTAGGAAACTGAAGAGATGAAAGACCCCAGAAGAAAATGAAAAGATTTTAATTTACCTTTTTAAGTCTCTGGCTAGGAAACAAGATTTTAGGTTTAATTTTCTGTGCTTGGTATTGTATTTGTTAGGACTCTGATTATATAAGAAAATGGGGGGCCGGAGATTTAGCTCAGAGGTTCCAGCGCCTGCCTTGCAAGCGCAAGGTCCTGAGCTCCATCCTGGTAACCACATACAATGTTGGGCATGGAGACTTGTGGAGAGCCAAAGGGCAACCGCGCCCAAAAGATAGCGCTGAGGAAGTAGGTCAGGCAGTCTGAACCGCTGAAAAACAAGTCTATATCCGCTGAAAAACAAGTCTATATTTAGGCATTGCCTGATCAGCCGGTTCGCTTCTGCTGTATAGCCGCCTATCCCGGAATGCCACGTGTCCTCCAGGCATTGGCTGATGACTATGTATATATATACTGGGAGATGCCTGTGAAACAGAGCCCTTTTTTGTTTTTGCTCGAGCAAAGGTTCCTGAATAAACTGTAGAAAGAAGAGTTCACGGTCGCGTCTTCCTTGCTGGTCGAGGGGAAGCGACAACTGGTGGCCCGTACGGGGATCCTGACTTCCACTGCTGTGGCTCAGAACTTTCTGCTGTCGGGGTAGGTAGCTGGTAAGTTCCCAGGTAAGGTGGGGACCCATCCAAGACCTCGGAAAAGGAGGCGATTCCTAATCATCAAGGATTAGGCGGACCAAGACCTCGGAAAAGGAGGCGATGCCTAATCATCAAGGATTAGGCGAGGCTTGCCAGTAGGCGGGCAAAGCAAAAGTGAAAGGAAAATATGGGCGCTGCTCCGTCGCATCCAATTTTTTTTGGCTCTTCAGGAGCCTCTTCAGGCAAAAGGTCTGAAGCTTAAGAAAAGTACCTTGGAACGATTTCTTTTAGAATGTGACAATATAGCTCCATGGTTCGCTGTGTCAGGTAACTTAACCTTGGAAAGTTGGAAAAAATTAGGGAGAGATCTAGATGGCGCGCGGACGCAGGGTTTCCTTAAGCCAGGAGTAAAACCTGTGTGGACCCTTGTCAGGGACTGCCTCAGAGATGAAAGGTGTTTTAAAGCCGTAGAGAAAGGCCAAGTGGCGCTGGAGCAGATTAAGGTACAGCGGTCCGTTAACTCGGACAAAGGAAATGCAGGGAGCAGTTCTACGTCGGAGGGTGAGTCAACATCAGAGAATGAGTCCACGGACTCTGGTGAGGAATTAGTGCGAAGGCTTGAGGAGATTACGGGGAAGAAAAAAGAAAAAAGAGGGGAAGCTTTGATCCGGGACCTACCGCTTCCGCTCCCCCTCCTTACCATCTTGCTGGGACCGGCGCGACCGGAAGTTCCTTTTGCCCAGAAGTTTGGCGTGCTGTTCATACAGAATTGTCCCTAATGTGCCCGATATTCCAAGACCAGGCAGGACAGCGCTACCATGAGCCCTTGGACTTTAAAGTCACTAAAGGCCTTGCCGAATCGGTGTGCACTTACGGAATTACTGCCTCCTACACGTTAGCGCAAGTGGAGGTGTTGAACAGGCATTGCATGACGCCAGGTGATTGGGCAGGGGTGGCTAAAGCATGCCTCCCCCCAGGACAACATCTGGACTGGAGAGCCTTTTTGATAGAATTCGCTAATGACCAGGCCGCTGCTAATCAGGCAGCCGGACAACCGGCCTGGGATAGGGACATGCTTTTGGGGCAGGGGAGGTTCTTGCAGCAGCAGACAGGGTACCCCCCGCAAGTGTATGAACAGATTAACAATATAGCAATTAAGGCTTGGAAGTCGCTACCTAACAAAGGGGAGGTTAGTGGAAATCTTACAAAAATCATTCAGGGAGCCACGGAGCCTTTTTCTGACTTTGTGGCTCGAATGGTCGAGGCTGCAGAGCGCATCTTTGGTGATCCGGATACAGCGATGCCTTTAATAAAGCAGCTAGTTTATGAGCAATGCACTAAGGAATGCAGGGCGGCTATTACCCCATATAAGAGCAAAGGACTAGAGGCTTGGATGAAAGTCTGCAGAGAACTAGGAGGTCCACTGACCAATGCAGGACTCGCAGCAGCAGTCATTAAGCTGACTCAAGGTAAAAAAGGAAGTGTGGGGGTGTGTTATCAATGTGGGAAACCCGGTCACTTGAAATGGCACTGCCCTGAGAAAACAACAGGAAGTGGAACAGGGAGTGGCCAACGGTCAAAACAACCTGGCCTTTGCCCCCGGTGCAAAAAAGGGAACCATTGGGCACATGAGTGTAGATCGGTAAAAGACATTAATGGTCAGCCCCTTCCACCACAGCCTACCCATCCAAAAAACGGGCAGAAGGGCCCACGTCCCCAGGACCCCCAAATATATGGGGCAGCAGAGAATATTCCAGGGGAGGAACCTCACGGGGAGAGATGGCCAACCCTGCGCCCCCCACCAAACCGAGGAGAGCCACCACGGGATCTGCAGGGCTGGACCTCCGTTCCACCACCCGACTGGTATTAACTCCTCAGATGGGGGTGCAATTAATTGAGACAGATTTCCGAGGACCCTTGAAATCTGACACTGTGGGTCTGCTCCTTGGCAGATCTTCGTCTGCCCTGAGAGGACTGGTGGTGCATCCAGGTATAATTGACCCTGGCTATACCGGAGTTGTTAAGGTCATGGTGTCCTCTCCCAGAGGGATCACCGCAGTTTCTCCCGGGGACAGAATAGCCCAGATGGTCATCCTGCCCAGCTCGCATGGTAGCTTTGCAGCAAAAGGGGAAAAAAGAGGTAATAAAGGGTTTGGATCGTCGGGGACAGATTTAGCATATTTATCCCTAGATTTGGAACAGCGTCCTCTCATGGAATTGATGGTAGACAATAAAGCAATTCTGGGTCTGCTGGATACTGGAGCAGATAGACCAGAGCCCTTGTCCTAAAACATTCTCAATGTAGTGTCCACGCTCATTCTCCAGCATATGGGGTTAACCCCCGTGGCTTGCGTCCTTTGCAAGTATGGCAAATGGACGTCATCCATATCGCAGAGTTTGGCACGTTGAAATATGTGCATGTTTCCATTGATACCTGCTCTGGCGTGATCCACGCCACACCCATGCCCGGAGAAAAGGCCCATAACATTATCACTCATTGCCTAGACGCCTGGGCCTCTTGGGGCCAACCTAGACAAATAAGAACTGAAAATGGGCCTGCTTATACCGGTCATTCTTTTTTTTTTTTTTTTTTGCTTTTTGGAGACAGGGTCTCGCTTTGTAGTTCAGGCTGGCCCTGAGCTCACTATGGAGCCCAGGCAAGCCGCCGCGAACTCAGCAATCCTCCTGTCCCTGCCTCCCGAGTGCTGGGATTACAGGCGTGAGCCACCACGCCCGGCATTGTGGTATGCGGTGTTGATTGCTGGTGGGCGTGA
>PVIC010057074.1:0-10760 GCA_004025085.1 Thryonomys swinderianus
ATTACTGGTATCGAACTTGGGACCTTGCACTTGCAAAGCAGATGCTGGAACCACTGAGCTAAATCCCATGCCTTTCCCTTCATGTCTTGAGGACAAGATTTTTAAAATAAGTTTTTCAAATGAAAGTAATTTATTATTATGGTTATAAGCAATAGTTTCTTGTTCCAAACCCTGTCAATCATAGTCCAGCAATTAGCTGAAACCACTGTTGATTCTTTAAGCTGTTACTTCTGGGAAACTGCTATATTTCTAAGTAAAATTATCAAAACAAACTTTCCATTTGTCAACTCAAACATAATTTTTTATTTTCTATAGATAATAATTACATTTACTAAAGATTTGACTGTATGTCTTTCTATTTTATCATGCTTAATTGTGCTTTTGGTTACCATTTTTCCATTAAGCACCAGGTTAACTTTGTTTTATCACCTACAGAAATCTTTTGAACCTGCACTTTTAGAGAGGAAGTATCTACTAGATTTGTTTTTGGCAGTATTGGTGATCTAACTCATTGCTTCGCATATTCTATACAGGTGCTTTACCACTGACCTACTTCCCCAGCACCACTAAATATTTTTATTTACTCATTAAGTTATTAGAGTTTTTTTTTTAATAAGTTTTTTGAGACAGGGTCTCGCTTTGTAGTTCAGGCTGGCCCTGAGCTCACCATGTATCCCAGGCAAGCCTCAAATTCAGCAATCCTTCTGCCTCTGCCTCCTGAGTGCTGGGGTTATAGGTGAGACCTACCATACCTGGCATTGTGGTATGTGGAACTGGGGATTGAATTTGGGACCTTGAGCTTGCCAGGCAGATGCTGGAGCCACTGAGCTAAATTTCCAGCTCACCATTAAATATTTTTTTAAATTGCCTAGAACAAGTTGCGTTTTTTCCCAGCTATATCATAGTATACAAATATTATGTTATCTTATTCATGACAGTTAAGAAGTAATCCTTTTCTTCCAACTCTTAAGTGCATTTATTGATTGATTGATTGATTGATTGATTGATTGAGATAGGGTCTCCCTTTGTAGTTCAGACTGGCCCTGAACTCACTATGTAGCCCAGTCAAACCTCAAACTCAGCAATCCTCCTTCCTATGCCTCCTGAGTGCTGGGATTACAGGCGGGAGACACTATGCCCAGCATTGTTGTACGTGGTGCTGATTGCTGGTGGGTATGGGTCACCCCTCCTGGTATTGTTATTATGTGGTTACCAGGGATCAAACCAGGGACCTTGTGCTTGCTAGGCAGGTGCCGGAACCACTGAGGTAAATCTGCAGCCCAAGTGCCCCTGCTTTTGAACTATGTATCATGCATAATTCATGTCTGTATGATAATACTTACTGTGTTTTATCTGGCTATTATACTTCCATGTCACTGTCATTTAATTATCTAGGTTTCTACCCAGGGAAAATCACATAAATGTAGCTTTCTTGGCATTTGCTGACACAGCTGCACATAGTATTAAGGTCATTATGAAAACTGGTTTTAGATATTTATAAGTAAAATTACTCAAACAGATCTTATTCAGTGACACATTGAATAAGTGTAAATAAGAGTAACCTAAGTAAATAAGAGTAACCTAGTAAATAAGAGTAACCTAAATATATAGTTACAATATACTGTAATTCCCCAACCTTTCATTTAATTTTTTTGTGTAGGTATTGAATATTCTTTATTTGATATACATACACAACACTAAAATGCCTTTCAGTAAGTAAAAAGCAGCACTGTAGATGCAGTAAATTCTAATTAAATTGCCATAGGTAAGACCAAAAAATATGGTTTTCAACCATTGCTTTTAGGAGGCTAATAAACCCAAATTGAAATAGGTGTATCTTGCTTGGTTCTAAGACAGTGAAGGTTTTCCCCAGTATTTAAACATATTCACATAAAAATTTACATAAATCTAAATATAAAACCAACCTCCAATAGGCTTTGAGATGACATTGTCCATGTTTGCAAAAAGTCAACATTACTAACTATGTCCAAATATATCTTTAGTAAAGGAAAAGAGTGATAGTACCATGTATTTATGGAACTGGAATTACTATCCAAACTTGAAAAAAAGAGAATATTCATTTAAGTACAAGCCACTTTTACTAAATTGGGACTCCCCAACAAAAATATGCTGGAAGCCATTCATGATCTGAATTCTAGTGTATGAGATCTGCTAAATTATGGCACACATAAAACACCTATGAGACTTTTTTGTTTCATAGTAAATAAGTAGCTCTTGAATAGCTTTTTGGAGGTAAGCTATTAAGTCTCTTTCTGCTTCTTAATGTTAGCAAAGATGATATTTGTTCTAGTGATATATTTATTGAGATTTTCCACTTACTTCATCAATGTATCCTCATAAAGATTTGGCCCAGTCTTGTGCTTGCCTCCCTTTCACACAGTGTGGCACTGGCCACACTTATGTGCAAAAATATTGTTGCTTCTCTTAGTATCATGCTTTTCAAAATCTTTCTTTCAACATTGCCACAAGGAAAGCTCCATCGCAGAAGCCAGATATCCTGCTCTCTCCCACAAGGACACAGCGGTCCATGTCTAAAAACCAGTGTTGACTCACCTGTTCCTTTCTGTGAAATAAGCTAATCAGTATATTGGGAATATTTTACCCTAGCTATTTCAGATCTTAGGAAATTTTAACTCTTTTTGATTCTTCATACTTTATGTCCTCTAGCTCCTCACAGTGTTAAGTTGGAATGTGAAGGTAATTAAACAAGTTTAATGAGGTTTCCATAATCATATTTTTCAAAGGACTATGAATTCTGGCACTCATTCCTTTTTTTTTTGTAGACAGGGTCTCGCTTTGCAGTTCAGTCTGGCTCTGAGCTCACTATGTAGTCCAGGCAAGCCTTGAACTCAGCAATCCTCCTGCCTCTGCCTCCCGAGTGCTGGGATGACAGGCGTGAGCCACCACGCCTGGCACTGTGGTATGTGGTAATGATGGCTGGTGGTCGTGAGTCTCCATGCCCAGCATTGTATGTGGTTTCCGGGGATCAAACTCAGGACCTTGTGCTTGCAAGGCAGGTGCTGGAACCACTGAGCTAATCCTCCAGCCCATGGTACTCATTCTTTTAAAATACTTTGAGTATCTTTTGTAACTATAACAATTAGATTCTATTATTCTTAATAAATAATTCTATTATTCTTAATAAATAAATAAATAATTCTATTATTCTTAATAAATAAATATTTCTTTATTATTCTTAATAAATAAATAATAAATATTATTCTTAATAAATAAATTCTTTGGAAAGAAATATGGTAAATAACTAATGCTATACAAAAATGACTTAGCAAGTGGAATATTTAATTTTTTTTTTGTTTTGTTTTTGAGACAGGGTCTCGCTTTGTAGTTCAGGCTGGCCCTGAGCTCACTATGGAGCCCAGGCAAGCCTCAAACTCAGCAATCCTCCTGCCTCTGCCTCCTGAGTGCTGGGATGACAGGCGTGAACCACCATGCCCGGCATTGTGGTATGCGGTGTTGATTGTTGGTGGGCGTGTCTCCACGCCCAGCATTCTATGTGGTTACCGGGGATCGAACTCAGGACCTTGTGCTTGTGAGGCAGGCACCGGAACCACTGAGCTAACCCTCCGGCCCCACAAGTGGAATATTGATTAGCAACTATAATAAGGACATAGAGTAGGATATAAATGTAAACTTTATCTTTAGAGAGGATAATAGCAGAAAGCCCAGAAAATAACTGACTATATTTAAATAAAATTGGTAATTATTGTAACAGTAAAAGAAAGATAAAATTAGCATGAGTTACATATAACATTCTGACTAGTACAAATACAACATTTGATCCCATAAGTAGGGATCAAGAGTGTGGGAAATTTTATTTTCCTATTGTACTTGCTGCTGGCCATTCTTTCTAGTTTTGGGCTTTATTCCTAAAGAGGACATGGAGTATTTGGAGAAAGTTCAGAGGAAGACCACAAAGATGATTAAAGGGTTGAGGAAGAAATTGAAAAAAAATTATTTTAAGTAACAGAACTTATTATGCCAGAGAAAATTTAGAGGTAGTTAATCTATGCATAAAAATTGAGGCCAGATGCTCTCAGTCTTCACTAAAGTCCAAACAAAAAGATATCAATCGATGATGATGGATCATCTTTTATAGCACTGCAGTGTTTTTTGATGGAGATAAAGTGGCATTTGGAGCATTTATCATTCTCCTGTCTGATACTATTTAACATTCCTTTTTTTTCTGAATGAAGAAAAGTAACAGTTCATCTGGAAACTTGGACTTAGGATCATTCCTAATGGGAAATAGGTCTTGTTGACAAAATAAAGGTAACATAATTTGAGTTAGAAGTCAATTCTGTTCAACATACAGTATTGATGCCCCATTAAATCAGAAGGGTAATCAGACCTAAGTCCTTTTGAAACCTACCTTCTTTTATCTAGACCACACTTTAAAAGACAGGTAAAGCTGTGCTTATTAATTGGTTTAAACATCAGTAATAAAGAAGAAATAATTATGTTGAAGTTTAATTATTTTAAAATTGAATTTATTGAAGTTTATATTTTTACTGCAGATTTTAAATTATATATACATACTAAAGTTGAAAGCAATGTGATGATTTTTTCAACATAGCCTTTTCATATGCATTTTAGGTAAAGTTAAGATTTCAAAATTAATTTTGAATAGTTTGCCTAACAATAATAAAAATTCTGTCTTGATTTATCTTAACCAGGTAGCAAAGTAATGCCTAATAGATTAATTTTTTTGTGGCTAGATTTAAAAGATCCATGTACTAATAATAGAAAAATTATTTTCCTTATTGAACAATACAAGTATATTATGCTTTTCCTTTTTTGATTTAAATAGCTCCTTTGGTTTTGAGGTTTTGGAGGAAAGAGAAAATAAGCTGTGTAGTTTATTTTAAGGCAAAAAGCTGTTGTGGTCTACCATGTTCTGTAAAAGTAAAAAGATGCCATTGTATAAAGTTAGAAAGAAAAAAGGAAAAGTTGTAGATGTAGTAAAATGTGTAAATTTATTTGTATAATTGTGTATTATAAATAACATAAAATGAACTGACCAGTTATATTGTTTACAAAGGATTTCCATTGTGTCCTGATGTCAAATATAATTTCTTTCTTATTACCAGTATTTTTTCAGTGTTTGGGATTGAACCCAGGGCCTTGTGCATGCTATGCAAGTGATCTACCATTGACCTATTCTTATTCTTTTTAAAAATTTTATTTTAAATTGAAAATAACTATATATTTATCAGCTAAAATATAATGGGTTTTTTTGTTTTGTTTTGAGACAGGGTCTCACTTTGTGGTTCAGGCTGGCACTGAGCCTAGGCAAGCCTCGAACTCAGCAATCCTCCTGGTCTCTGCCTCCCGAGTGCTGGGATTACAGGCACGAGCCACCACGCCTGGCACTGTGGTATGCGGTATTGATTGTTGGTGCGCGCGAGTCACCACGCCCAGCATTGTATGTGGTTACTGGGGATCGAACTCAGGATCTTGTGCTTGCAAGGCAGGCGCTGGAACCACTGAGTTAACCCTCCGGCCCTAAAATATAATGTTTTGATATATTATAGAATGATTAACATACCATCACTTCAGATCCTTACTTTTTTGTGGTATGAATATTTAAAATCTTCTGTTTTAACAATTTTGAAATTACACTACAATGAATTGTAGTTACCATACCGTGGAATAGATCTCAAAATCTTGTATCTCCTGTCAAAGAAACTTTCTACTACCTTTTGAGCAACAGCTCCCCTTTCCTCTTTCTTCTCTCCCTGCTTTGTGTAACAAACCATTCACCTCTACTTCTCTGAGTGTAACTTCATAGATATATTAATTTATATTCCCAATAACAATGTTCTAGTGCTTTCTACACTCTACATTTATATTTATTTGTGTTTTGATGATAGCCATTCTGAAAAGTGTGAAATTTTTTAAATTATGGCTTTACTTTGCATCTGCATGAAGACTCATTATATTGAACATTATTTTCATGTACCTCGAGTCCATTTGTGTGTCCTTTGAGAAATTTCAATTCATTTTCTTTGCCTATTTCTTTAATCTAGTAATTTTCTTTCTTGCTATTAAGTTCCTCTTGTATTTTGTATATTAACCCTTTTCCAGATGTATGGCTTACAAATATTTTCTTACAGTCTGTTGGGTATTTTATCACACTAGTTTTCGGTGTTGTGCCAAGCTTTTTTGTTTATCATGCTCTTTTGTCCATTTGCTTCTGTTGCCTGACCCTTTGGGAGTCAGATTGAAAAGCTATTGTCAAGAACAGTATCATGGAGCATTTTCCTTATATTTTTTTCTAGGAATTTTACAGTTTCATGTACTATTTTTAGGTCTTTTAGCTATTTTGGGGTTGGTTTTTGCATATGGTGTATGTTATAGCTTGTGTTTATGTGTTCCCTCAAAGTCTCATGCAGTTTTAGTTGGGAATTTTTTTAGAGGTGGTTGCATCTAAAGTGTGCAATTGATTTATGCTGCAGTGCTAGCCCCAAGGTCACTAGGATTAAGAGTGTAATGCTACTCATTCTAAGTAGTTTGAATAAGATAATAGGGGCAGGAAGATGCCGTTAAAGCCTCTTCCTTTTGCTGTCTTCCTTAGCCATGAACTATTTTCCCATGTTGCTTTTCTGGTCTTCTGTGTGCCAAAAACCATTCTCTGTGATGCCCCTCTTTCACGTGCTTCTTTGCTCTGGAGCTAGCCAGCTGTAAACTGCAACCATTACAGAATGTGAGGTAAAGAAACCTATTTTCCCTTAACTTTGGATGATCTGTATTTTGTCTCAGTAAAGAGAAAAGTAATTAAGAGAGGAGTAATTTTATATATAAAATATATATTATATATAAATATATAAAATATATAATATATATAAAATACTAAATATATTTATATATAATTATATATTATATGAAATATTAAATATATATTATATATAATTTTATATATTATATAAAATTATTTATACATGTAATATATAAAATATATTAATATATATGATATATTATATATAATTACTCCTCTCATATATATTTTTATATACATACATGAAATCACTTTTTAAAATTTAAATATACAGTTTTCCCAGCATCATTCTTTTAAGAGGTCATCTTTTAAGAGATTATCTTTTCTTGAAGAGGTTATCAGAAAATGGAAAGACATCCCTTGTTCCTGGATAGGAAGAACCAACATCATCAAAATGGCTTTACTCCTACAACTACTATATAGATTCAGTGCAATCCCGATTGAAATCCCAATAGCATATTTCACAGATCTTTAGAAAAGCATCCAAAAATTCATCTGGAACCACAAGAGACCTAGAATAGCAAAAGCAATTCTAGGAAACAAGGACATGGTAACTTGAAACTTTACTACAAGCCAGTGTGATAAAAACAGCATGGTACTGGCAGAGAAACAGACCTGAGGATCAGTGGAATAGATTAGAAGATCCAGAAATAGCTCAGATACACTAAGCCACCTCATCTTTGAGAAAGGTGCCATACATCCTCAATGGAGGAAAGATAGCCTCTTAACAAATGGTGCCGGAAAAACTGGATGTCAACTGCCCAAAGACTGAAGCTAGATCCATCTCTTTCACCATGTACTCAACTAAAATCAAAGTGGATGAGAGACCTAAATATTAAAACAGAGACACTAAACCTGCTTCAAAACAGGTTAGGTAAAACTCTTGGAGACATTAGCTTAGGGAAAGACTTTATGAACTAAACCCTATAGCACCAGAACTATCAGAAGAAATCAACAAATGGGATCTCTTTCTATTAAAAGAGCTGCACAGCAAAAAAAAAAAAAAAAAAAAAAAAAAAAAAAAAAAAAAAAAAAAAAAAAAAAAAAAAAAAAAAAAAAAAAAAAAAAAAAAAAACCAGCAGAGCAAAAACGCAACCAAAAATATGGGAAAAAATCTTTACCAGTAATTCCTCAGACAAAGGACTACTATCTAGAATATATAAAGATCTTAAAGACATCAGTTTCCCCAAATTTAAAAACCCAGTTCAGAAATGGGCATCTGAAATAAACAGACACTTTTCAGAGGAAGAAGTAAAAGCAGCTAAGAAGTATATGAGGAAATGCCCAACATCACTGGCCATTCGAGAGATGCAGATAAAAACAACACTGAGATTTCATCTCACTCCACAAAGAATGGCTTCTATCTCAAAATTAGCCAGCAACAAATGCTGCCAAGGTTGTGGAGAAAAAGGAATCCTTCTCCACTCTTGGTGGGAATGTAGACTAGTACAACCATTATGGAGATCAGTGTGGAGATTCTTCAAAAAACTAAATTAGAAGTTCCATTTGACCCTGCTATTCCCCTGCTGGGGATATATACAATAGAATTAATTACAAGATTCATATCACAGCGACATATGTGCACCCATGTTTATAGCAGCTCAGTTCATGATAGCTAAATCTTGGAAACAACCCAAATGCCCATCAACTCTAGACTGGATAAAGAAGATGTGTGTGTGTGTGTGTGTGTGTGTGTGTGTGTGTGTATTTAAATATAAAATGGAGGGCCGGAGGGATAGCTCAGTGGTTCCGGCGCCTGCCTCGCATGCGCAAGGTCCTGAGTTCCATCCCCGGTGACCACATACAATGCTGGGCGTGGAGACTCACGCCCACCAGCAATCAATACCACCTACCACAGTGCCGGGCGTGGTGGCTCACGCCTGTAATCCCAGCACTCAGGAGGCAGAGACAGGAGGATTGCTGAGTTCGAAGCTTGCCTGGGCAACATAGTGAGCTCAGAGCCAGCCTGAACTACAAAGCAAGACCCTGTCTCAAAAAAATATATATATAAAATAGAATATTACTCTTCCATAAAGAATGATGAGATTGAATCACTTATTCTCAAATGGACATAAATTCAGGACATACTCATAAGTAAATAGGCCACAGATGTGCAAATATCATATATTTTCTATGATATGAGAAACTGAAGTTATAAATTGTTCTAGAATGCATGATTGATATTGCAAAATAGTAAATATTCAAAGGTAATTGGGCTTAGGGGTAAATAATGAAGAAAGAAAAAATGATGTTAGAAAACAATGCTTGTATATATAGGTGTGAGGGGAGGTAGGGTGGGTAGGGGAAGGGGAAAAATGAGAATTAAGTTGTGTCATATACTGGTACAAATTCTCAGTGTGGAGTGTAATTGTGATGTGTATATATAATGTACCAATAAAAAAGAGATTATCTTTTCCTTGTTTTATATTTTTAGCAGATTTTTCAAAGATTGACTATCTCAAGATTGTTGTGGCTGTTTGAGGTCTTTTATAGTTCCATACAAATTTTAGAATTTTTTGTATATTCATGAAAAATGTAATTCAAATTTTGAAGGATATTTCATTGAACCTCTGTACCTTATTTTGAGGAAGGTGAATGTTTTGATAATATTCATTTTCATTCTCATGAACTCATGATTTCTGTTCGTTGTATCTTTTAAAATTTTTCATTGTTTTATAGTTTACAGTTTATAGATCTTTCATCTTCTTAGCTAAACATATTTCTAAGTATTTAAATTATTTTTTGTACTTTTGTAAGTAGGATTATTAATTTGGTTTTTTGACCATTCATTGTTGGTATATAGATGTACTGCTAATTTTTGTGTGCTGATTGAATATTCTGCATTTCTAAGTCTGTTAGTGCTAAGAATTCTTTTGGTAAAGTCTTGAGAGTATTTTATGTATAATATTTTGTTGTCACACTAATAAGTGAAATAAATAGATCACAGATATGCAAATACCAGATCTTTTCTTTGATATGAGCACCTGTAGATGTAAATGAGCTCTAGAAAGTATGACAGTTTTTGTAGAATGGGAAATTTCCAAAGAAAATTTGATGTGGGAACATCATGAGGGGAAGGAAAAAATATGATTCTGAAAGAAAATAAAAGAGCATGTATATAGGGGGTGGGGAGGTGTGGGTGGGTAGGGATATGGGTAAAAATGAGAATTAACTTGTGTCATATACTGGTATGAATTCCCCAGTGTTGTGTGTGATTGTGAGATGTATATAAAATGTACCAGTAAAGAATTCAATTTAAAAAAAAGATTTTGTTGTCAGGGAGTTTTATTCTTTCCTCTCCTATTTGGATGCCTTTTATTTCCCTTGCTGACCACTCTGGCTCTGACTTCTAAAACTATGTTAAGGAGAAGTGGGGCATATGAGCATCCCTGTTTTATTCCTGATATTAGGGGAATAAACACTGAGCCTTTCAACTTGTTTGTAATAGTGGTTCTGGGGTTTTCATAAATGACTTACTGTGTTAAGGTACATTTCTTCTATGCCCATTTTGTTGAGACTTTTTACTATGAAAAGTTGTTGAATGCTTTTTCTGCATATATTGAGATAAACATTTGGTTTTGGCTTTTATCCTATGTGATATATCTCTTTTGTTGATACATGTGGTTGAACAAATCTTTAATGATAGGATGAATCCTTGTTGATCATGATAGATGATCCTTTTTCTGAAGGAAGATCTCACTATGTTGTTCAAGCTGGTCTTGAACTTATTGTGTAACCCAGGCTGGCCTTGAACTCATGACGATCCTCCTGCCTCAGCCTCCCTAATGTCAGGATTAAAGGCAAGTATTACTATACCTGCCTGATACTTAAGTTTGCTAGTATTTCGTTGAAGATTTTTATATCTATAGTATACTCATCAGTGAAATTGGCCTATAATTTTCTTTTACTGTGAATTTTTTATTTGGTTTTGATGTCATAGTAA
>PVIC010057075.1:0-10829 GCA_004025085.1 Thryonomys swinderianus
TATTCTTATTTTTATTAGATCAAGGATACATGATTTTATTTTCTTCACCTAAAGTTACTGTTGATACACATTTCTTTGGGAGATTACAAAGGTTTACTTAGAATCTTTTCAAGTTTTCAGTTTTTCCTTTAACATAATTAACATTTTAATGCCCATAACTTTTACAGATTTGTATCATGATAAATTCTTTTAGAATCAGTCAAAGTATATCAAGTGGCTGTGAAAATGCACTGCCATATTCCTTCCATAAAAACAACCATGTTGGTGTTGGGTTTGCACTTGTAAGCACTTCACATGCACCTAGCACACAAATGTCTGTTAGCTTTCCATTATTGTAATGAAATATCTCAGATAATCAACTTCTAAGGAGGTAAGTTTACTCTTGCTTTGGGGCTATGGCAGCATAGTATATCATGGCAGGAGGGCCCAGCAGAGAAGGCTTAATTACCTCATGGCAGCTTGGAAGCAAAGAGTGGAAAGAAGGGGCTGACGTCCTATTATCCCCTTCAGGAGTGTGGCCCCAGTGACCCAATTTGGTTCTACTATGCCTCTCCTCTTAAGAGTTTTGCCACTTTCAAGCCTTAGGTTGATCTTCAAAATCCAAACTGTGAAGACTTGTGACAACTATATATATAGATGTATATATACACGTAGGTATAAATGGTTATATACATATATGAACAGTTGACGGAGAAAAGACTGATAAATGCTGGCATTATGATGACCATGAGCACTGTACATTGGTGCTATAGGACTTGCAGCTTGATCCTCTGTGACACAGGCATCTATCATAGTTTTCCTTAACAGACTTCACTGGCTATTTTCTAGGTCTTCAGTTTCTTCAGAATCCTTCTTTAAGTCCTCTTTTTATCCAGAACAAGCAGAAAATAATAAAATGGATTGAGTATTCTTTATCAAAAATGCTTGGGCCCAGATTTCAAATTTTCAAATTAGGGATGCTCAGTCTGTAGTAATATTAAGAATTGCCTACAATGTAACTGAAGTTGTTCAAGTGCTTTATGCTCATTGTTTGTAGTTGTTTTCTTCAATCCTTTAAAAAGGTCACACAGTTGGTAAATAGTGAAGTATGTGTACCTTCAGAGCCTACATTTCTTTTTTTTTTTTTTTTTTTTTTTTTTTGAGACAGGGTCTCGCTTTATAGTTCAGGCTGGCTCTGAGCTCACTATGTAACCCAGGCAAGCCTGGAACTCAGCAATCCTCCTGCCTCTGCCTCCCGAGTGCTGGGATTACAGGTGTGAACCACCATGCCCAGCACTGTGGTATGTGCTGTTGATTGCTGGTGGGTGTGAGTCTCCACACCCAACACTGTATGTGGTCACCGGGGATTGAACTCAGGACCTTGAGCTTGAGAGGCAGGCGCTGGAACCGCTGAGCTAACCCTCCGGCCCGAGCCTATATTTCTTTCCACTGCTTCAAGATGATATTAACCCTTCCCACATGTCATCTGACCTGAATATTCTCTATACCTCTGTGTCACTGGCTTCTTCTTTCTCAAAGGGTAAGGTTTTTCTAATCCAAGAGAACCAGCATATATGCCCTCAATTTGCCCACTTTTGTAATTAGTTTTTCATGATAGAGTGCTTCAGTAAATGGTCTTCACTCATGATTTCCTTTCTTAGTCTCCTTTTAACCTCTTCTGATATAGCTTCTTAAAACTGCTTTCAGAGCTCCCCACTAAGTTCTTTTTTTCTTAGCCTTTGTTCTTTGAAATGCTAGTTTCTTTTCCTATAAATGTAAATTAGGTAATATATCTGCTCTTGACTAACTGGATAACTGTGGGCCAGTTATTTCCTTAAGGAAACATTAGGATGTAGTATAGATGTGACTACTGAATTGAACTGTGTGAACATTTTCCATGTAGAGAAAATTATCAACTACCTTTCCCCAAGAAGCCATTAATCTTGCTAAACTATAGTCTCCTCTTTTATTACTTAGCATAATACTTCATAAAGTTGCTGTGAGGATGAGAATATGGTATTAAAAAGTGTTAGCAGTACTTGTCAAGTAATATCAATAAATTATTAATGGTAATTTTTAATCTTCTCTATATTATCTTTATCTTCACTTCCTTTCCTGAAAACAGTGTTCTAGCTACATGACACTGCATGCTAACCCCAGAATAAACTATTTTTTTCATGCCTTTGTCCTATGAGTTTATACTCCCTCATTCTGGAATGCTCTTTTTCATTGGTTTCCACGTGATAAAATCAGCTCCTAGGAAAAGTATATCTCTAGTGTTGCCTTGTCACTGAATCTTTTCTTACCATCCTCCTGGATGAAACTGATTCCATTTCTGTTTTCCAGGTCTGTCATTCTTCGTCTTGTAGTAAGCCTATTGCTTATTTACATTACATTTTCTGTAAGCACTTAAAATACTTGCTGAACAAGTGTTGTATTAATTAAATGGTCCTTACTCTTGGTCCTGTGTCTTTGATAATCTAGACTAAGAGGTGGAGGTGGAGGATCTCCCTTTGTACCATTTTTTTTTTTTTTTTTTTTGCCTCAGTTACTCAGCAAGTTTTGACCTTTTAGATTTGTGGAACTGGAAGCACCTCTACCACCAATAACAACTTTGTCATTTCATCATCTTTTTGGTTTTTCGGTGTTCTTTTCCTCTCATGCTCTCTCAGTCATTTCTGTCATTAGAAGTATCTTCTCATTTCCCCCTCAGATATACTTGTGTTTAGGAAATAATTGTCATATACCACGCTGGCTGTGCTACAGATCTTTGTTTACCTACTCTATACCCTGAAAGAAACAGCATTTTTTGTTGTTCTCTTTTGTTTCGTTTTTTTTGAGACAGGGTCTCAATTTGTAGTTCAGGCTTGCTGTGAGCTCACTGTTTAGCCCAGGCAAGCCTCGAATTTAGCAATCCTTCTGCCTTTGCCTCCTGAGTGCTGGGATTACAGGCTTGAGCCACCAAGCCCAGCATTGTGATATGTGGTGTGGTTGCCACTGGGCATGAGTCACCACAGTCGGTATTGTTGTATGTGGTTACCGGGGATCAAACCAGGGACCTTGTGCTTGCTAGGCAGGCACAGGAACCACTGAGCTAAATCTCTGGCTCCAGCACTGTTTATGCTATGGTTTTCATTAATGTAAAATATATTTATGAATATAAAGTCAGTTGTCTCTACATCTGTTATTTACATGATGCTTAAGTAAATGGCTGATTTGCTTACTTGCTGAGTCTTTTTGGGATTAGAACCACATTCATTATGATAGAACCCAGGCCCTTATACATGTGATACACATGCTGTATCATTGAGCTATGTTCACAGCTCTTAGTATCCTTCATTTTCACCCAGTATGTTAACATTGCATATGGTCAGCAATTGTTGGTTGATAGGAATGCTTTATTCAAATTGTAGTATTATACTGATTAAGGGAAAATAGCTTAATAAAGCAGTATTAAGGCAAGTAACAATCATTAATCCTGTCTGTGTAAGGCCAAGGAAGATTTTCTTTTCACTTTATTGTGGATATTCATGACATTTGAGGAAGAAATCCTAATAGATGAAGAGTTGATTTTCATATCCTAACTGTGTACAAAATACCCTCCTTGAAAGGCCTTTTTCATTTTGTAGTACAATTTAATTAAGTTGGGGTAGAAATAATTTTTTCTTCCTTGTTTCTATTTTTGGCTTTTTGAGATAATCTCTTGCTATGTAATTCAGGCTGGCCTTGAACTCACTATTACTTTCTCATTGCTGGAAGAAAATGCTAGATACACACAAGTGAAAGGACGAGAAATTTATTTCGGCCCTTAGTTTGTAGAGGTTTCAGTCCATGGGCATCTGACTCCAAAGCGAGACACCATGGCAGAGGAAAAAGAGCTCATAGCATCGCAGGCAGGAAGCCACAACCTTCTTTGTTTCTCTTTTTACTCTTTTCAGGCGACAAGCCTGTTGGTGTCACCTACACCCAGGTGGGTCTTCCCTTAGTTTGTCCATCATTCACATCTAGAATTGTATTAAGCCAGTCAGTGGACTGATCCAGAATTGCACACCCATGATGGAGTCACCTTCTAAAAGCCCCACCTATGAATACACAAGTCTTTGGTGGGTGGAGAAGTAGTTGTAAACCATAATATTCAGACTGGCCTCAAAACTCATGGCAATCCTTATGCGTCAGTCTCCTGAGTAGGCTACTGCCTCTGAGTGGAAATCATATTTTTTTACCCAGCAGGATTTAAACATCTTGTATCTCCTTTCTGGATTCTGTTGCTTTAGAAGTTTTGATTCTTGGGCTGGAGATTTAGCTCAGTGGGTCAGGCGCCTGCCTAGCAAGTGCAAAGTCCTGAGTTCGATCTGGTAACTACATACAGTGCTGGGTGTGGTGACTCAACACCCACCAGCAATCAGTACCACACACCACAGTGCCGGGTGTGGTGGCTCAGGTTTGTAATCCCAGCACTCGGGAGGCAGAGGCAGGAGGATTGCTGAGTCTGAGTCTTGCCTGGGCTGCATAGTGAGCTCAGGGCCTTCCTGAACTACAAAACGAGACCCTGTCTCAAAAAAAAAAAAAAAAGTATAGAAGTTTGGATTCTTTAGCAGCTGTAATTAATTCTTAAGAATTAGTCAACATAAAAATGGACACTAATTGCTTCTATGGATGTGGACAGACAAAGCACTTGGGTCAGTCTTGCTCTTTTACATATGACCTGTAACCATCTAAAAGCCTCTGTTTCCACAGCTTTAAATAGGGATTACCATCACGGGTTACAGTGGACTTTACACACACATCTGGGTCATAGACAGCATGTTGTTTTAGTATTACTGATCTAGGTTTATCAGTCCTTCCAGTTTGTGAAAGCCATTAATTATTTGTCTTTTGCTTACCTTCATTTTAGTTATCAACTTACATTTTTAAATAATGGGTAGCCATATCCAAAACTATACATAGCTCTTTTTTTTTCTTTGCTTAGTAATATTGATGCCTCTAGTAACAGTTTTTAGATGAGCAAACACAAATGCATAAAATCTTCTTGTTCTTATACTGTTGAAAGTTTTTGTTTTGGGGTTTAATTTATTTCTCCTCTTCACAAACATTTTAGCCTACTTTGGGGATAAAGGACTATTTTCTCATCTGGATTCAGAAGCAGTCTTCGAATATAGACAACATGGAAAGTGTGTGGTCTGGCTGTATAAGAAATGGGACGTCATTCAGATGTTCACCAGTTGGATGCCACAGGGCTTTTATTCCTCAGATGTGTCTGTGACTGAATGAACCTGGACTTATTTATGATAGAATATCAAAATAAATATTTTTACCAATGTTAATGTCTTGAGTCTTTTTTTGTACTAACCATGCTAGGAACTGTAAGATAAAAATTAAGCCTTCATTACTTCTTCAAAAAAGGGCAAGCTGATAATGTGCCTCCTAGATGGTGCTTTAAAAAATAAAAAATTTTCAAGCTGATTCCTAGCCATTCATGTAACTGATGTATTCCAGTTTCCTTTAACAGTGAATTAATAACTATCCCAGGGATGTTCTAAAGTAGTTAGAGTAGAGACAACTTTCAGTTTGTGACAAACTGGGCTGTTGCACAGCATTGAAATAAAGTTCTTAAAAAGAAATGGGTTTTGGTGTTTTTGTTGTTAGGGGATGGACATGGCATTGGTAAATTGTACATCTGATATATGTATAAGTAGGTTAAATGTGTCTTAAAATTTCCTCAGTGGTATTAGCAAACTAGAGCTAGCCAAACAAAAGCCATGGGGGAGTGCACAGTGTATTGGGACTTCTCAGAAAAATAAAGCAACTAAAGCAAACTAAGTTTTAGCTTATTCCTTCCTGGGTCCTTATCCTATACTTGATTCCTACTTTATTTGCTTTTTCCATTATTCTAACAAAATAATTTTATTTTCTTAGTTTGGGAAATGTAATTAATGAAGGAAAGAACCTGAAATACACAGTTTGAGAGAAGTCCATTGGTTGAAGGTTTTAAATATCTAGTGCGTAGAGGATTATGTGTGAATGTAATCTCTTAGCTGTCTGGAGCGATCATTAGCAAAAATTTTTTCCTTTTTTAAAAAAAATTCTCTGTGTTTTAAGCCTATTTTCTCAAGTTTTGTTACCTTTGCCATGGAAATGAAGACTACTAAATAAGGGTTTTATTTTAAATGGAACATTTGAGAGCTAACTGCAGGAAGCCATTTTTGGTGAGCACTTAATATAATTGCTTCAACATCTCTGAATCTAGGCATGTAAAATTATGCTTTAAGGCACTTTTAAATTCCATTGAATTAAGTTGATGGTCACTCCCCTCCCCCAGCATTCCTTTCTGGGAAATGTATTTTCAGTGGATTCGTTCTTGTTTTTTTTTTTTTTTTGAGACAAGGTCTCACTTTGTGATTTAGGCTGGCCCTGAGCTCACCATGTAGCACAGGCAAACCTCAAACTCAGCAATCCTCCTGCTTCTCCCTCCGAAGGGAATTACAGGCCTGATCCACCATGCCTGACTCTTTGGTGTGTGGTACTGATTGCTGGTGGGTGTGAGTCACCACCCCAGGTATTGTTGTATGTGATTACCAGGATCAAACCAGGGACCTTGTGCTTGCTAGGCAGGTACTGGAACCACTGAGCTAAATCTCTGGCCCTCAGTGGATTTTTTTGTTTTGTTTTGAGACAGGGTCTCACTGTGTAGTTCAGGCTGGCCTGAGCTCACTATGTAGCCCAAGCAAGCCTTGAACTCAGCAATCCTCCTGTCTCTGCCTCCTGAGTGCTGGGATTACAGGCGTGAACCACCACGCCCGGCACTGTGGTATGTGGTGCTGATTGCTGGTGGGTGTGAGTCAGCACGCCCAGCATTCTATGTGGATTGAACTCAGGACCTTGCACTTGCGAGGCAGGCGCCGGAACCACTGAGCTAAATCTCCGGCCCCTTCAGTGGATTCTTGTTAATATTTTGGTGTATACTTTTTGCCTGTTGTTGCTCAGCGTTCCTAGAAATTAAGAATAAGCTGTGAATGTTCATTTTGATACTTCAGTTACGTGGATAATAAAGATAACTGCTTTTGTGTTCATTTTGAAGTTGCCTTGTAGCTGTCTAAAGAAGATCAAAGTCAGGAATACAGAACTGAACTCAGATGAGAAAGTTAAGGAACAAAAGTTGAAGCATTCATTGAAAAAGTGCTGAGATAGCACTTTAATAGGTGAATATAATCTAAGGTTTATGAAATGTTTGAAACTAAACTACATTTTTTTGAATTTTAGGTTTTAGGACAGTACAATTCCAATTTGACAAACATGGTGTTTATGCAAGATGTTGGAAAATCCTTAATATTAAAACTACTGCTAGACTGAAAATGCAGCATTTGTACAGCGTTTGCCTAGCATATATGAGGCTCTGGGTTCAATTCCTAGCTCCATACACAAATAGTTCCTGACCTTGGTTTGCTCAGAGAAAATTACCAAGCTGATAGGACCTCTAATGTTGTCACTTAATTGCTAGAACCTTTAGTGAAGTCAATTTTCAGGCTTTTTCCACAAAATGGAAACAATAATCCTTTTCTAATTCAGACATTATAATCATTGATCCTAGGCTAACATCACAGGAAAACTTGTGAGAAGTGCATAGGTTCTGTTTTCATTCTGGATCTAAATCAGGTTAGGTGATAAGGCCACTAAGATGTTTGTGTTTTAGTGATAGAGCAGATTGGGGGGGTTAATTCCAAAGGATTTTGGGGTCAAGGTTTATCTTACCTCCACTTCAGTGAATACTTATGCCTTTTGTCTTAGTTACTTTTTTGTTGTTGGGACACAATACCTGACACCCACAAGTTAAAGGAGGAAGGGTTTATTTTGGCTCTCAGCTCTAGAGGTTTTAGTCCATAGATGGCTGGCTCCTAGGCAGGTGGCATGGGTAGAGGAATGGTGATGGGAAACAAAGTGATCAAGGCAGGAGATACACCCTTCAGGCCACACCTTTGGTGACCCACCTCTAAACAGGTTTTACCTCCCAGTATCACTTTTAGCTATATAATCATCAGTGAAGTAATCTGCTGATATCATACTCCCATGATTCAGTCAACTCCATAAAACCCAGCCTATGAGTGCATAAGGCTTCGGGGAGATATATAGATATAAACTGGAAGACTTCCTGCTGGACACATTTTTGTGAAGCCTGAAATTTCTGCTCTATTTCCTAGTAACTTACTTGCTAAGCCTTCTGGAGTCTTGATCTGTTCTGCAGTTTACAGCCAAGAGTCTGAGAGGAGTTTCTACAAAGATTCATCATTAGATGCATTTTTTCCTTTTTTTTTTGAGACAGGGTCTCACTTTGTAGTTCAGGCTGGCCCTGAGCTCAATATGTAGCCCAGGGAAGCCTCGAACTCACAGCAGTCCTCCTGCCTCTGCCTCTCGAGTGCTGAGATTACAGGAGTGAGCCACCATGACCAACATTGTGGTGTATGGTACTTATTGCTGGTGGGCATGAGTCACCATGCCCAGCACTATGGTATGTGGCTAGTGGGGATCAAATTGGGACTTGGCATGTGCAAGGCAGGTGCCAGAGCCACTGAGCTAAATTCGTAGCCCAGCTATTTTGCAATTTTCTCCTCTTGAGTGAAGGGTAGACTTGCTTCTAATGAATCAAATAGGTTAAAAATGACAGAGTATTAGACCAAGAATAGAGCTTTTTGAATGTAGATCTCTGTGACTATAGGTTGTTTGCCCATAGATTCTGCCCTAACTGGTGTTCTTATCTTACGTAGACAGGAAAATGGCTTGGAGGAGAGGTCTACGCCATTTAGATAAGTCGTGTCCATATCCTCATTTGGAGCCTATAATTCCTTCTCAACATCACACTGCTTTTATAGGACAGTAAGCTCACACTACCTAATTCTTTACCTGAATTTGAAATTCCTGTAAGGTTTACTTTTCACTGATGGACTCTTCAAATTGGCTGATAGGAATCCAACTGAATTCCAGTATATGCACTACCGAGGGCACATTGTCTGCATGAGAAAGAGGTGCACAGCACCAAGCAGCTGTGTACCCAGTATCAGTATCTTCTGGTGAGCTTCTATCTAGGTAACTGTTTCCTTGATGGCTTTGGATGTGGTAAAGGATGCCACAGTAGTTTTTGGTTATGTAAGCCCTGTATACTGTATCCTCAAAGTTTTGGGGGCTGGTCCATGACCTGTCTGGTGGAGGATACTTCTAAGTGCTTGGAATATCTAACTTGAACATACACTTGGGTCTTAGAACTTGTTTTTTTTTTTTTTTTTCTTTTGAGACAGGGTCTCGCTTTGTAGTTCAGGCTGGCCCTGAGCTCACTATATAGCCCAGGCAAGCCTCGGACTCAGCAATCCTCCTGTCTGCCTCCCGAGTGTTGGGATTACAGGTGTGAGCCACCACCCCCGGCTTGTTTTGTTTGTTTTTGTTTTTCCCCTTAGTACTGGGAAATCAGTTGAGGACCTTGGACTTGTCAGGCAGAGGTGGTGTCATTGAGCTAAACCCGGGCATCATGTTGTGGTTTGTATCTAGAATGTTCTCCAAAGCCTCATGCACTCATTGATGGGGCTATTGGATAATGGGTGTGTGTGGTTCTTATCACTGAATTACAGCTGAGTGTGAATTTGGAAGGTGAAGTCTGGTGGGAAGAGTTAGGTCCCTGTGGGGATGTACTATATGTAGTGTACTTGCTCCTCCCTTGATCCAGCTGTGCTTCTCACCACCATATCATTAACTGTTTCTCCTCGGCATGACCCTCTGCCATACTACCTTGCCTTAGAGCTAGCGAATTATGGACTGAAACCTCTACAAACTGTAAACCAAAATAAACGTTCCCTCCTTTTAACTTATAGGTGTAGGGTATTATGCACCAGCAATAAAGAAAATAATTAAGATACCTTGCTAGAGGTTTATGCTAAATGTGAGTTTTAAATTAATATCTCCCTCCATTCTTACCTCCCACCTGGGGGCCTGGGCCTCTCTATCAACTTGACCTCTGCAGGCTTGAGACAGTGGCGAAGGTCATTCATTTGGGCATTTTTAAAAAGCCAGAATACCAGCCTTAGGTAAGCTTTCTTAGTAGGGAACACTTTGCACATATTGTGAACATAATTTCTGGAAGAATTAAACATTGTCCACTGGGAGAACCACTAGAAGCTTCATGAGCTTTCATGAGCTCTGCCCCAGTTACCTTTTCCTTTATTGATTTTTAAACTACTACACTTTCCTGGTCAGAAACCATAATGACTTTTATCAGCTTTTTGAATCTTAGTAAGTTAGTGCCCCAGTTACCTTTTCCTTTATTGATTTTAAACTACCGCACTTTCCTGGTCAGAAACCATAATGACTTCATCAGCTTTTTGAATCTTAGTAAGTTAGCACATCCCATCACATATCTTTCAGTATTTCTGTTTCCCTCTGTACTCTTTTTTTGCTTGCATAGTTATTGAAGATAAGTCTGATGTAATTATTTCTCTAAAGTGTTTTTCCCTCTAGCTTTTGAAGATTTTTCAAAAATTTCTACAATTTTAGTATGATGTGCCTCGGTGTTGGTTTTTTGGTATTAGTCTTTTGGTAGTTGGTGTATCTGGATTTTGTGGATCTGAGGTTTGTATAGGTACTGTCAAGGTGACTGTTGAATCTGAGGTTTGATGTCACTAATTTTGTTTTGAGAAAAAGCAGTTGCAAATTTTATTTGAAAAAGTAAAATGTGAGGGGGAAGTTGGGTTTGCAGAGAGATCTTGGGCCAAGTGAAAGAGAAGAATGCAAGATAAAAGTACATCTTGGAGGAAGGTGAGTGGCTGCTCTAGTGAGGAAAGCCATGACAGTCTGTTACTAATTTTGAAAAA
>PVIC010057076.1:0-10776 GCA_004025085.1 Thryonomys swinderianus
AAAAAAAAAAAAAAAAAAGTTGCAGTCAGAGAAGGCAGTTCTTTTGTTAAGCTTTTGAGTTCAGCCCCACTCATAAATCTGGTGCTTCTGGCCTGTTACTTCTTAAGAGATTTTGAATATTTGGCTCCACTTGCAAATTGAATGAAATGCGTTACCGTCCACCGTCGCAGCCCAGAGTACCTTGAGAGCGTGCCAGCTCGGCAGGGGCGCCCAGAACACCCTTCACAAAGAACCAAATGACAGGTGTATCACTGCTTTTTAGAACCCTAGAAAGGAGCAGGAGACAGACTGGGACCTACTGAGATTCAGAGAGCTGGCTGGGTCAGCAGCGCAGAGAGAAAACACCTTCGCATCTGGCCCTCCTCGCCGCGGGGAGGCGGTGTCCGGGACGTTCCTAAGCAGACAGGGAGCCTGGCCCTCCCCTCAGCCTTCAGATTCCACAGAACCCTCAAGTCGGAGAGGAAACGATCCTGAGATAACTGTCTGATGCAATTTCATCTGATTTCTGATGTTCTCCTTTGGTTATGAAACAAGATTTTACAAATGCTCTTCGCAGTATTTCCATTTCCCACCAGAGAACATGAATAAGGTAACGGCCCCGAAACTCCTTTATCTTGCTCTGCAAAATGATCCAGCATATGGACCATCCTGTAATGCTGGAGCGATCTGATGCTCATTGCTTAACCTCCTGGAAGATTTCGGGCTCTACTCACATGCGAATCAATTCTAATGTCCTTATCTGGACTCTGTCTTGACCTCGCCTAGTTCTTATACTTGGAACTGCTTCACACGAGAACTTGAACAAGTAGACCGTGAACCCTAATACCGTTCAGAGGGGACAGCAAGCTTAGGGTGACCCATACCCTCCCACTGCTTCAGTGTCTACAACAAAAGAGACTACAGCTAAGTTTCCTGCTCTGTGGTACAGAATCGGCTACAAGCACTGTCTGCTTCAAAATTCAAGGGCCTCCTTACCTCTACTTAAAAAGAAAAAAAACGAGTAAAATCTTATCTTCAAATAGTTTGGTTTGTCTCAAACCATGGTCACACCCTCTGTAAAAGTTCCAGCTGGAAGATCATAACGACAGCACCACTTTTCCAGGACTGGATAGACGAAGCATAGGAAGGTGGTTCAAAATGTCTGTGAGGGCCTGGGGTGTAGCTGAGTGGCACTGTGCCCGCCTGGCAAGCTCGAGGTCCTCTCAGTCCCTGGGACCAGGGTGGAAAAAAGTGTCTGTGGAAATAAAAAACTACGAAAAGGAGAAAACAACCGGGAGACTCCCACACTTAGTAGAGGGCTTCCTTCGTTTCCCTGTGCAGAAAGCCAGCCAGCGTAAGGAAGAGCTTGCCGGGAATTGTGTCGATGGCCCTTCTCACCGGCAGAGGCGGGGCAGAGACGCGCCGGAGCCCTCACGGCCGGAGAGCGCGGCCCCACGGCGGCAGGTTCGTGCGCTCCGGGGTGCTCCGCCCCGACTGCTTTCTCCAGGCTGCGGCCCACTTGGTTACCCTCCTCGTTCTGCGCGGGAGACTGCACTGAAGCCCCAAGATCAAACCTTCCCCAGCGACGCCCTTCCGTGTCCCTCCCGGAGCCCCTGTCGCCTGCTCACCGTGAGCAGCGTGACTTCTGACACTTCCCGTGCCTCTGCCCTTCGGGAGGGGGGCGGGTCCGGGGTGTCTCTCCGGGGCCCCCTTCCTGGGGCGCTCAGAGCTCCGGCCCTGTGCGTTTCGTCACCCTCCGTAACGCCACAACGTCACCGTCTTCCAAATCTTAGCCTCGTTAAGCATCTCCATTTACTCACAGGCAAACCTAACGGTTTAATCCTGGTTCCCCCGCTTCCTGCCAGCCGCTGTAACCAGTGGTAAGAAAGACAATAGCAGTGTCCTGCTCGCCAGCCACTCCTTAAGGCAGCTAAGTCTCTTCCTGGGTGATGAGTCTGCCACCAGTCTGTTCTCCAACCAGTTTTACAAACTCCCTGACCGTGCGGCTCCATCCAAACTAAGTCAGATCTTTGCCTTCGGTGAGCCAGGGTCTCAGACAAATGCCTTTCCTTCATCCAACTCAGCTATTGCAAGGGAAAAGAAAAGAAGCTAGATAGGGCCAGGGATTTAGTTTAGTGTCTCCGGCACCTGCCTGGCAAGCACAAGTTTCTGAGTTCAATCTCCAGTAACCACATACAACAATACTGGGCGTGGTGACTCACGCTCACCAGCAATCAGTACCACATACCATAGTGTCAGGCGTGGTGGCTCACGCCTGTCATCCCACTCGGGAGGCAGAGGCAGGAGGATTGCTGAGTGTGAGGCTTGCCTGGGCTACAGAGTGAGCTCAGAGCCAGGCTGAACTACAGAGTGAGACCCTGTCTCCAAAAAAAGAAGAAAGAAAGAAAAGAAGCTATAGACTTTGGCCAGGGAGAAAAGTAAGTATTTTAATCTACTAATCTTAAGTGTCAAGGTGGCTTGACAAAAAAACAAAAAACAACAACAATAAAAACGTTTTAATTAGAATCGATGAGTGTTGGAAAGTCACTGAAAAAGAAAAAAAAACAGTATTTAGCTGGAAGACAGAGTATCATTTGGTATCTGGGTTCAAGACAGCTTGCCTGGGCGTGGGCAAGTAATTTAAGATTAGAAATAAAGAAGGCGTGTTCAAGTCCCAGACCTGCCACTTGAGTACAGTCAAAACCTTTTACTACATGGGAGACTGAATATACAAATGGACAATTTCCAGACCATCTATTAACAAAACTCTGACCAAAAACCTGCCCCGAAAACAAACCCTGTACACGCTGTTACCAGTCAGCCCAGAAGTCAGACTGCTATCTCTGGTGACAATTTGGGAAGAAAACGATTAACTTCTGTAACAGTTGGCTCAGTACGGTCAGGACACGATGAATAACGGACACCTTTCCCGCTATTTGTCTCTGCTTACAACTTGGGACCCACCAGCAAGAGCCAAATATGCACTGCCAACCGGTCCCCTAGGCTGTCACTTCTAACCAGCCAGCCCTCGGCTTCTCGCCAGGGCCCCTCTGCAGCTCCCGCTTCCGCCCCTGCTTGCCCGTGAGGCTCTGCCCACACACCGGGGACGGGACCACCTCCCCCGCAAGTTCTGAATAAACGGCTTCCGCTTGTTCTCATGTTATTATTTGACCTCTCTAGTTCCATACATCGTGGGTAAATAGTTCCCACACTCAGCACCGCTGTGAGTAACCTGTCTGTGTTTCTCACACTGGATTCTGTGTCCAGGAAATACAAGAAACCGTGGGATGAACATAGGGCACCTTCTTAAAGGTGAGTGTTTCAGTGATTAGGGGATAAATGATCATATTACAAATACATTTGGAAGGCAAATTTGGACGGTTTTATATAAAATCATAAAGAAATTCCCAAATGTAGGTCAAAGATGATGAAATAGAGGTGCCTGGCAAACAACTCTACCACAGAGAACAGGCAAACAAAAGAAAATAACAGGTTTTGAGGATAACAACCGAGGGATAACTCTGGAAACAGCAAGGAAGTACTAGGAACCTCAAACCACCTGGACAGTCAAAAAGGCAACTAGAGGGGGGAAAATGCAAATTGCAATTTCCACCTTGGGTCGGGGGCGGGGATGCTTGACTCTACACATCGCTGGAGAAAGGTCAGCAGGAAGGCGCCAGAAACCCCACTGTGGGAGCAGACCCACGGTCCTAGCAGCCTTTCAGCCTATGAGGGGAGCTGACTGATATTAAAGCAGTTGGTCCGATCCAGAGAAAGAACCCAACTGCCTACCTCTAACCACCAGAAACCAAGCTTCTACAGCAGCCCTGCAAGATGCCCTCCTGCTTTAGCAATCAACAACTGGGCCCTCTAGTACTACCGGAAGTCTTTTTTTTTTTTTTTTGCTTTTTGAGACAGGGTCTCGCTTTGTAGTTCAGGCTGGCCCTGAGCTCACTATGGTGCCCAGGCAAGCCGCTGCGAACTCAGCAATCCTCCTGTCTCTGCCTCCCGAGTGCTGGGATGACAGGCGTGAGCCACCACGTGCGGCACTGATTGTTGGTGGGCGTGTCTCCACACCCAGCATTGTATGTGGTTACCGGAGAACGAACTCAGGACCTTGTGCTTGCGAGGCAGGCGCCGGAACCACTGAGCTAACCCTCCGGCCCACTACCGGAAGTCTTGAACAGGTGCAAGCTTCACCGATGGAGAACAAGCCCCTCCGTGTGCTGCAGAGTCCGATCTGGTGGCCGTCAGAGCCACAAGCTTCACCCCCCACACTTGCCACACAGCAGCTCGGGAATGTCCACGTGCTTAGGATCATGCTGGTGCAAGAAGCTCTGGCCTCACCTGTGCCCATCCTTTGGGAGCTGAAGATAGTCCCAGCTGCATCCCCCAGCTGCAGGTTTATAGCAGACAGTGCCCCCAAAACTGGGACCCCCTGCATTTGCTCTACAGAAACTGGGAAGAACGCATTCCTGGCCTCTAACATCGAGAGTATGGTTTCTGGTACAGAAATTGGCTGGCTACCAATGCCACAAGTTCCCATGAAGGTGTACCCTGTATAGATAGGCATATTGCCACCCATATGCCAAAGCTCCAGGAACCTAGTCACAGACCCTGGCCCCATTCACATTTACCTCACAAGGGACAAGGGAGGGTCTCCTCCAAGCTTTGAACCTCCAGCACCACCATCCCCGACATCACCTGCACACACCCTTGAGACACAAATCTCTCCATTTGACTCCAGCCTTGGCACAGCAGTTGTTGATACCAAATACATCGGCACTGGCTATATTTAGCCCCAGGGAAGGTCCCATCCAGATCCCACAGCTCCAAGAAAATGGCCACCTCAGCTCCAGCCGAGATCACTCCATGGGACGGGACGGGGTCTCCTCGGCATCCCACGCCTTGACTCCACAGTTACCAGTGCCACCGAACCAGCACCACCTGTCCTCACCTTTTAGGACCTGGAGAAGGCTTCATCCCGTCCCATAGCTCCAGAACGGTGGGCACAGGTCCCCGGGCTCAGGTGTCTCCTACACTCATCCCAAGAGGCCTTCATGGCCTGTGGTTCTGGGACATGCTGCTGGTGCCACCACCATTCCACCGCTGGCGTGTAAGCTCGCCCTGGGGGCGGCCTGTCCACCAGAAGGTCACGCAGCCACTCTCGTGAACCACTTCAGTCTAGATGACTGAGCTACTCATGACCACTGCTGACATTACAACAGCTGAAGGGATCAGAAGACGCCCCACCTTTGAGTTCACCACCAAACCTAAAGCACCTATCCAACTGACACCCTGAATCCTAAAAAAAAAAAACTGTACAAAACCTGCTTCACAAATTTGAGAGTCAATTGTAACAACACGTGCAGACATTAACACAGGAATATACTAGAAGAGACAGACAGACCAATCTGATGCTTCAAAAGTAATACAACAATTTTCCAGAAATACCTCCCAGTTTGAAGGAAATCTATGAAATGCCTGAGAAATTGAAAATAGTGATCATGAAGAAATTCACTAAGAGTCAAGATTATATGGACAGCCAATTCAAATAAATCAGAAAAATAATTAGAATATGAATGAGAAATTTACCAAGGAAATAGATATCATAAAAAAAAACAATTGGAAATTTATGGCTAAAAACTTCAATCAATAAAGTAAAAACAGAGCTTCCAGAACAGACTAGACTAAGCAGAAGAAAGAATTTCTGAACTTGACAACAGATCTTTGAGTTAACCCAGTTAGACAAGAAATAAAAGGAAAAAAAATGAAAAGATGTATAGGACAACTTTAAGTGGACAAATATTTGCATTATGGTAATTCAAGAAGAAAAAACAGAAAAGGATGTCAAGACTATTTTCTATGAAATAACTGAAAAATCTTCAGAGATAGAAGTATCCAGATACAAGAAACTCAAAGGATTCTAATTAGAATCAATCAAAACAGGTCTCTGTCAAAGCATATTATAGCCACAATCTCAAAAACATGTAATAAAAAGAAAATTCTATAAAGATCATGAGAAAAAATATCAAGTCACATGTAAGGGAAATGACCATTATACTTAGGAAATTATACAGCAGAAACTTTACAAGCCAGAAGAGGTGATATATTCAAAGTCCTGCAAGCAAAATAACTGCCAGTGAAGAATACAAAACTATCCTTCAGAAATAAAGAAGAAACAATCTTTCCTAGATGAGCAGAAACTGAAGGGACCCATCATACCAAACAGGCAACCCTATAAGAAATGCTTCAGGGTGTCCTATGCTAGGAACATATGAATGATAATCACCATCAAATACACACAAATATATACAATCACTATAAGAACAGAGGCACAAAAAAGAATGAAACTTCGACAGAAAACTACCAAATGTAAAGGGTGAAAAAATACACAAACCAAAACAATTGACAAAATAAAAAGATGTTCAAATCTATCAGCAATAGACTTCATGTAAATATTCATTCACTAATCAAAAGACAAAACTGAATGGATTAAAAATGAAAACCAACTATGCGTTAGCTACAAATAACTAATTTCACTGGTAAAGATACACATAGACAAAATAAAGAATTGAAATAGATAAACCATGCAAATAAAAAAGCGAGCAGGAGAACTTACACTCGGATCAGATAATTCAGGCATCAAGTTGGAAAGGACAAAAAGGTCATTCTATATTGATAAAAGGATCAAGTTACAGGCTGATGTAACAACTGTAAAGATGTATGTACCCAAACCTGGACCACCCAAGTGTGGATAGCAAATATTAGATCCCAAGGGAGAAAAGGACTCCAGCACTACAAGAGTTAGGAACTTCAACGCCCTACTTTCCTTGACAGACAGATCATCGAGACAGAAAATCAATAAGGAAACATCTGAGTTGAACCACACTATGGAGCAAATGAACCTAACACACATTTACAGAACATCTCATCCGAACACCAGTGGAGTATACATTTCTCATCACCCCATGGAATGTGCTGGAAGGCCACACACACACACAAATCTTTAAATTTTCAAAAACTGAAATCATATAATACATCTTTATAATAATCTGTAATCTATAATAATCTATAGTACTTATAATATAAATCATTATAATGTAATAAATCTTTCTAGATCACACTAGAATAAAAATATAAACCAGCAAAAACAATGGAACAGATATAAATATGTGAAAATTGAACATGCTTGTGATCATGAACTGATTGTGTCAACCTGCGTAAGAAATGCTCCACTAAATGTGATTGGCATGGTTCTGGGTGTGGCTCGGGGACTGGCTGAAGACGGGAGCCAATGTGTGTAGCTTTGTCACCCAAATGGTATGAGAGGGAAAGGAAGAAGGAAGCTGCTTGTTTGCTTCTACAGAAGACCTTCAGCCTTCACCTTCACCTTGGATGCTGTCTCCTGGCTTCTTGTGCAGACTCTTCTGCCTTCCAGTACGGAGCCTCAGCCTTCCAGGGTAGACCCTCCAGCCCCTGATCTGGGCTCTACAGCGAGCTCTAGGCTTTCAGCAGGATCCTGTGGGTTCCACCACGCAAAGAGACCACCTGCATTTTTTCACACCTGGATCTAAGGGGTCATTGCAAATCAACTTATAAGTTGTTACACATTTATATATTTTGTATTAAATCTGTTTCTCTAGTAAGCACTGGCTGATATAATGCTCCTAGATGATCAGTGGATAACTGAAGAAATTACATGGGAAATAAAAAATTACTTAAAACAAATGAAAATCAAAATATAATATTGTTACCTTGGTTCATAAACACTTTTGTTTGCAAACAATTTGGCTCACAAACAGAAGTATTTGGTAATATTTTGTTGTTTCTGTTTGCAAACTGCATCAGGTGATAAACACGACCATGACCATTTTTCCCAGACACACACAAACATGGTCACCTTTTCCAAAAATCTAGAGCAAATTAAGTTCTTGAACTGATGTACCACTGTGTATCAAAATCCATGAGATACAGTAAAAGCAGTATTGGACCAGGGATTTAGCTCAGTAGTGCCATGACTGTCTTGCAAGTGCAAGGTCATGAGTTTAACCCCTGACGCTGAGAAGAAGAAAAAGCAGTATTGAGAGTAAAGTTTATAGCACTAATGCACATATCAAAAATAGATTTCAAAAGCACAGAAAGATGAATTCATACAATACTGGGTGAGAAAATAAATTGGTATTACCATTATGGAAAACATAACAAAGAAACCTCAAAAATCTAAAATTAGAACTGCTGTATGATCCAACAATTGCACTAAGTATATAATCAAAGGGGATAAAACCATTATACCAAAAAGATACTTGTGTTCCCATGTTTATTTACAGGCCAAGACAGTGGATCTGGGATTCAAAATCCCCATCTCAACCCCCATCTCAAAATGGTGCATTGAACAAATACTTGAAATTACCTGTTGGGTGGTTCTGATAACTAACTCCCACTTGATTCTCCCAATTGGAAGCAAACACAAACATGGTGTATCATGATTTTGGCAGTCTGAAAATCCTCGCTCATGAGAGAATGATAAAAAAGAAACTGGCTGGGCATGTGGAAATTTGAATTTAGTCCTTTAAAAAATACTCCAAGATAAGTATTACCATTTACATACTGCTCACCTAAAGACAGTAATCACTAGGGTATTCAATCTATGATGTGACTTCCATAAATGATGTATCTACAAAGTTAGACATTTCTAAGAAACAACTTTTGACTTTGTTGACTCATTCCATTATATTTTTAGTTTCTATTTTAACAAACATTATATTACTTCTATTTTCTTTGTGATTTTATGTCTTGTAACTAATTCCTTAAGTTAGATTTATTTAATAATTATCTCAACAAATATTTTTTGTTTATTATGTAGCAAGCATTGTTTGTGCTGAAGACAGTGATATTATTTAGTTCATTAATTTTCTAATATTGACATTCAAGACCATAAATTTCCCTTTAAATTCCACTTAGCTGCAGCTTACAAGCTTTTATATATAGAGTTTTCATTATTATTGTCATTAAATCTAGTATGTTACCTTTTTTATTTTTTAATCTGGAATGCATTTATGCCACTTTAATTCTTAAAATGTAGTTCAGTTGTATTTTTAACCTGTTAATTTCTGTGACTAGAAATTTGTAAGATTTGTTATAAAATATGACTTCAAATGTACTGTAGTGATAAAAGTTTCTATATACTAACTATAATATCAATTTTTGACACAAGATCAGATTTTTGAACTGATAATCTATTTTTATAAATATCTCATGCATGTCTCAGAGTATGTCTTGAGTGATGTCAGCAAGGTGGGAAAATAAACTCTAAGTCCTCATTTCTCCAAAGAAGTATCAAACGCTGATGACTAAAATACCATTGCAAGAGTTCTGAAACCTGTGAAAGAACAGGTTCAGTTGTAGCCAACAACTGAACGCCAAATGGAGAGAGCTACAGTCCAGTGGTAGAAATTTTGTGGCACCGCTGTTTATCCTTCCACTCCCTCCCTGGCTGGCGTTGAGGATAAATGGCCCAGCTCCCAGTTTTCCCTTTTAGGATGAAAGGAAAAGAATTGAGATTATTTTCAATACGCTTCCATAGCACTTGAACCAGAGCTCAGTTAAGAATGGCAGCATTGAATTCTAGAAGACCTAAGCCACTACTTCTCAAACTCTTTAATGAAACTAAAAGGGAAGAAATACTCCCAAATTCATTCCTAGAAGCAAATATTACACTGACTCCAAAAGCAGATACTCAACCAAAAAAAAAACAAATACTGGCCAATCTCCCTAATGAATATAGATGCAGAAATCCTCAATAAGATACAGCCAAATCGAATACATAGGATAATCAGGAAGCTCACACACCCTGACCAAGTTGGACTCATCCCAGGGATGTAAGGATGGTTCAACATACATAAATCAATAAAGGTCAAGGACCTTTATATTAACAGTCAAGGAACAAAAAGCATATGATCATCTCAAAAGATGCAGAAAAAGCATTCGACAAAATCCAATACCTATTCATGATTAAAACCCTGCAGGAAATTGGTACAGATTTTTTAATTGGTAATTTTATTGGTACATTACACATACACATCATTCCACATTGAGAATTTGTACCAGTATATGACACAACTTAATTCTCATTTTTCCCCTTCCCCTACCCACTCTACTACACCTACCCCTATATACACAAGCTTTGTTTTTATCTCAACCTGATAAAAACTATTTATGAAAAACCAACAGCCAGTATATTAAACAGTCAAAAATCTAAACCTTTCATGTTAAAACCAGGAATAGGACAATGATGTTCACTATCACCTCTCCTCTTCCATATTGTGCTGGAAACATTAGCCACAGCAGATGAAGAGCTCTTGATTTAATTGTCAGATTTAGTAGCATACCTGGATACAAGATCAACACTCAAAAATCAATAGCCTTCCTATACATGAACAACTGACTCACTGAGAGAGAAATTGAGGAAACAATTTCTTTCACACTAACATCAAAAAACCCCCAAAATATCTAGTGCTTAGTCTAACAAAGGATATGAAAGACCTCCACTCTGAAAATTATAGCACTCTGAAAAAGGGGATGAAAGAGGATATCAGAAAATGGAAAGACATCCCTTCTTCCTGGGTATGAAAAACTAACATTGTTAAAATGGCCACACTCCCCAAACTGCTACATAGATTTAACACACCCTCAAATGAAATCCTAGCAGCATATTTCACAGAACTAGAGAAAATAATCCAAAAATTCATCTGGAACCAGAAGAGATTTAGAATAGCAAAAGCAATTCTTGCCGGG